>CAUYON010160771.1:0-18569 GCA_963573935.1 Arctocebus calabarensis
TAGGACTGCCTTTGCAGTATCCCACAGGTTCTGATAAATTAAAATCTGGTGTTCTTTAATGATTATATGTTGGTTATGCCTAAATTTGTAGAGCCATCAATTCTCTTGCATTGGTTTAGGTAAATTTGTAAACAAACAAGAAAAGTGATGGAATCAGGAAATACGTAGTGGTGGTTGTGAAGCAAGGCACATTTGTTAAATAGTCCTATAGGTCCAATATATCTCAGATACTTTAATTATTAAATTAAATATTTAAATATTTAATATATTTCATATACTTTAATTTCTTAATTGTCAAGAAAACAAGCAGGGGCCTGATTGTCCCTGATGTGAGAGCTAATTTAAGGCAAAAACTAGAAGGAGGTCACAGATCCCCTGCCTTGTACCTTCCTGCCTACAGACCAGTTATCCCCCACAGACTAAGTGTGAAGAGCTGGTGGGTTTGGGGAATAAATACTTGTTAAATAATAGGAGAAAAATGTTGAATTCCGAGTCATCAAATTAGTATCTGTTGTTTTAGCACCATTTTATAACTGGAAGGTGTCCAGAAAAACTACAGGGTGTGTCAAAAGAACTAATTAAAGAATTTTAAAAATAACATTACTTGAATAAAATTCTTCTTCTCTGAATATTAAATGGTATTGACTGCTAGAACACTATTATCAATTGTCACATCTTAAATTTGGGCTGGAGAAAATGTGACAAAGGAGTCTGCCATTTACTGAGCAGGACAATGTAAGTTTTAATAAAATAAACATGTAGGCTCGGTGCCTATAGCTCAACGGGCTAAGGCACCAGCCATGTACACCTGAGTTGGCGGATTCAAATCCATCTCGGGCCCGCCAAACAACAATGACAACTACAACCAAAAAATAGCTGGGCGTTGTGGTGGGCACCTGTAGTCCCAGCTACTTGGGAGGCTGAGGCAGGAGAATCGCTTAAGCGCAGGAGTTGGAGGTTGCTGTGAGCAGTGTGACACCACAACACTCTACCCAGGGTGAAAGCTTGAAGCCCTGTCTCCAAAAAATAAATAAATAAATAAAAATAAAATAAACATGTAGAACTATGCTGTCTATATATTATTATATAAAGGTAATTATAAGATTAAGCTATATCTAGACAAAGCTTTTTATACTTAAATTGTATTTCAAAAATTTCTTTGTTATACAGAGTGTCCATGAAGTTCATGTGCAATTGTTATTTTAAATCACACGTGAACTTTATGGACACCCTTCATATTATTTCAGAGAATAAAAGGCAAGTTATATAAACAGTATTTCATTTACAAAAGAAACTGAACAAAATTCAGAAGAGGACTGAATTTGATAACTTTTAGATTTCATATGATTCTGATTAATTTTTAGAAGATAATAATGAAAACTATTTTAGGTCCACAAAACAATATAATAAAATTATTTCTGGTGTTTTGGGGAGGAGAAGCGAAATGTAGACCTTAGTCTGGATGAGTAATCGGAACATCATACACCACAGACAGTCCTGCTTTGGGGGAATGTGTTAAAGTATTGGTCTTCTCCAAGTTAAGCTGTTATCTTTATAGTGCTTTTGGCCAGGGCTGGGTTTGAACCCACCACCTGCGGCATATGGGGCTGGCACCCAACTCCTTTGAGTCACAGGTGCCGCCTATCTTTATAGTTTTTAATAATGAAAGATTATGGAACAAAGCTATTGGTGACTGGAAATTAAATCTTGATGATCTAAATGTTAGGAAGAATGGCCCTGACCCCATAATTGAAAATTCACAAATACATCCTCTTCAGAAATGCATCATGGGCTAACCTAGATCGATTCTTTTTGGGAGATTGACAATTAATTGGGATTGACTTTCTGATTATAAAATTGGAGATACACACCTCTCAACAAAAACAACCAGCAGACATTTCTAACTGTATATTACTGATTTTTTCTGTGTCTACCCTGAATGTTTTAATTGTGCAGATATTTTATAAACTTGTGTTTCATGATTCCACTGCTCTTTTCCAGTAAGTCAGAATTCTTTACATGTTTTACAATAATTTGTAAGTCAGCCAGTGAAAGTTAGATTCATTCCAACTTGTTCAGAATATATTATTATTTAGATAATCACCAACTATAAATAATATGTTGGTTAGAACTTAAATAAAAGTATATTTGCAGTTATTGAAGAAAAATCCTGATTTACAAAAACACAGAATTTTCCTCAATTAAAAGAGGTTATATATTGGGAAAGAAAACAGTGTCATTAGGAGAAATATCTGAGGGTTCCTTCTTGTTGGGCACTTTTGTTTTTTGCATAGGTATAAATGAGACTGTATTCACAACCCAGAAACTTTCCCCAGTAAGTCACTGGCAATGTAAGGACAGAAGAAACTGCAAAGGATTTTATCAGTGGGCATATTTAGTAGAAAGTTAAATATTTGTATAAATCTGGCTAAAAAGACACCTGGGTTAAGAAAATGTCCCTGAAACTATACTGTGTAGTTTTTGAGTCTCAGCTGTTTTGGGCAAGTAAAGATTGATTTGGGAAAGTTATTTAACTGCCCTTTCTTTCATTTTACTCATCTTTAAAAGGGGAATAATAATTATTTAACCTCATAAGTATGCTGAGATTATTAAAAAGTTATGCACATAGTACGCCTGGTGTAGTGGTCTGCTACTTGGCAATTGCTCAATCCACGTTAGCTATTACTATTATCTTAACGGAAAGGTACACTCAAGGGTTCGCAGTTTTTAATCACAGAATTTCAGAATTATAAGACTTTTTGTAATAAGTTTAGAGATGATCATTTTGAAATGTTAGCAGTGCTAATATTTGATCTATTTCAGTCAAACGAGTTCAGAACAAATGTATTTAAGATTAAAATTCCTATTTTTAGAAACAACAGTTCTTTCAAGTGGATAAACCAGAGTTAGGTAAATCATCACTTTTCAGAACAGAGTGTTATAATGTTCCTGGAGGTTACAGCATATTTCTGTGCAGTCAGGGAAGTGCAAATTCATGCCCCACTGAATACATATTGACTTCTTCCACAAAGGTTAACTCTATTTCAATATTGACATATTTTTCTACTTCTTCATATTAGGACTCTGAGATCATAGCCAACCAAAAAATATGCTGAAATAATTCTAAAGTGAAATGCAAAAATATGTTTACAGTATTACTTTGAGAAGGCCACAGGTTCAAAAAGGGGGGAAAGTAAGGGCATAAATGAGCTTGGGGGCAGGGGAGGCATGATGTGAAGAAATAGCTCTGCGTACGGCAGTGACTGCAAACACTCGAGGAAATAGGCACCTGTGGGACATTTCTTAAACTGATAGAGGCCGTGTACGACAAACCCACAGTCCATATAATGCCAAATGGAGTAAGCAGAATGCATTTCCACTCAGAACTGGAACCAGATGAGAACGTCCTCTATCGCCACTCTTATACAACACTGGGCTGGAAGTTCTAGCCAACGCGATCTGGAGATAGGAGGATACTCAAGGTCTCCAAACAGAAACACGTTCGCTCTTTGCTGAGGATATGATCTTAACCTAGAAAACCCCAGAGAATCAACAAGCCTCCAGGAAGTGATCAAGAAACACAGAAACACCTGGGTTACAAAATTAATGCCCACAAATCAGTAGCCTTCCTAGATTCCAATAACAATCAAGCTGAGAACCAAAGCCAAGTCACAATGTTCGTCTCAGTCGCTTCAAAGAAAATGAAATACCTTGGAATATACCTAACAAAGGATGCAAAGGACCTCTAAGAAAGAACTATGCAGCCCTCAGAAAAGAAACAGCAGAAGTTAAAATATATCTGCAAATGACTGGACGCTCCTCCCATCACAGGGAATGGGGCCAGACTTGGTGACTGTCTTGAAGAATAGATTCGGTAACAACGCTGTGTGACTTCCGCTACAAGAGCCTGTGCGACTCTGGTGAAACTCCATCTGGGAGTTTTGTGGAAATCTGGCCATCTTGAAGGTGCCATGTGGAGAAATCGGGAAAAGGGGCAAGAGTGGGAGAGAGTGACAGAGAGACGGCAAGAGAGACAGAAAGACAGACAGAGGGTGACAGACACACAGATGCTGACCTGACATGCCCCACTGTTGTTTGGTGCCTTTGTTTAGGCACCAAATGTTTCCATAAAAAGAGCATTGAAGATGATTCTAGCCCCAGTCACCTTCTGACTACATGTCTCACTGAGCTAAGCTCCCAGACTTGTGAATAAAACAAAGGATTGCTATTGTTATAAGCTGTTGTTCTGGGGTGGCCTGCTACATTCTGAAGAATATTCAGGACAATGTAGCCTTCTGAATGATCTAGTCATGTCACATGAATGATTTAATATTATTAAACATGCACACAGAATTTCGTAATTTTTCTAAACATCATTTAATGCATAGTTAGGCTACCAAAGAGTGATATCCAGAAAAACTTCTAATATGAGCCAGTGAACAGATAAGAGAGATTTATTCACACAATCTATGTTTACTGAGCAGCTACTATATGTGGGGTCACAGTCCAGGCTCCAAGGACAAATCACTGAAGGAGAAAACAAAGTATTTGCCCTTATGGTCCCATGAGAGAGACAGATAACAAATAAGGGAATATATATATAATACTTCAAGTTCAAGTAGTTATTTGATAAGAAGAAATAATCAATCATGGTATAGAAATTAGAGATGGGCTATTTAAGATAGGGTATCAGAGAAGATATTTACCACAAGGTAGTATTGGAAAATTGACATTCCAGGCAGAAGGAATAGTAAATCTTTAAGTCCTGAGTTGTGAAGAACAAGAAAGGACAATGATTTAATGTACAGTGTGTAAAAACGGAGAGGCAGCTGAAATGATGGAGAGATGGAACGTCATGGGGAATTTATCAGGGAAAGCTGGTTCGAGTCAATTTGGTGCTTGTGGGAATGTGGCAGAGATGGCTGGTGGGTGCTACGATTCATGCCTTCGTATACCGTTGTGCACAGTCAAGATATATTTTCCAGCCTTCGAGTCATCGAATGTGGCCATGTGTCTGAGTTCTGGCCAACAGAATGTGATTGGAACTAACGTGTATCTCACCATAAAAATTTCCCACTCCAGCTGAGAAAGATGAGGCCAATCCTCAGAGCAGCCTGATTAGACTCAGACTGAAGATGGCAGAGACTTGAGCAGCCCGGATACTGGAATAGCTGCGTGGAGCAGAACCCATCCTCGCCTAGCCCAGGCATACTGGTTACACACAATACCACCGGCAGAATTATCAGCTGGTGAACGTCTCTACTCATTCATTCACGAACAAAACCTAAAGTTCTTTTGTTTTGAGTGATCATATGTCTGGGTCTATATATTGACTCATCCCAGTCAACCTTGAGTATCACAGTGGACGAATGTCTAGAAAAGGGGCTGGCATGGAAAGATTAACATTGAAAAGACTGTTTCAATCAACCAGGGGAGATACATGATGGTGTGAACACGGGTGGTTATAGTGAACGTAAAAAGATACGGCCAGATTTGAAGCATTATTTGAAGATGGAACTAGGAAAACTTGCTGATGAATCACATTCAAGAATGTCAGCTAGAAACTTGGAAAATCCCCCTAATCCTATGTTTTTGTAAAATTAGATGATAGAATGGACTTTTCCTGACTCACTTTTGACTGAAAATAGAATCTGCAGAATTCCATAGTAACTACAAAACTGAACTTGTTCTGATGCAGAATTTTCAAAGGAAGTGGAAGAAATCCCCGTTAAATGATTCTTAGACTTTATAGAAAATTGAGAGTAAAAGCAGACCAAATTCAGAGACCACACTAAATTAAAAGGATATTTTTGGAGAAAATTATCAGATGCAGCCTCTTCCAAACCCAAGGTGGAGAAAAGAACCTGTCTATTTTATCTCAATGCTTTTTAGGACCCTTCCGAGGGACCTGTCAGCTTTGAAATGTCTTCCTTGGTTCACAGCTGAAAAAACTAAAGCCTGTGGCAAGAGAGAGGAAGTGGTGCGTTGAAACATGTGTGCGCCCAGGGAGTATTGGGAAGCAATTCCACCACACGGGGTGAGTCTCCCAGGAAAGGAGCTGAGCTGGCTTAGAGCTGGTTTAGTTGGCTGCCTGAAGGGCAGGGAGGCCCCAGCACAGAGGAGATGGGGCACAGTAATGAGGTGCTCAGAGAGGAGGCAATGGACAGACGTGGGAGGCTCCCATGAAGGGCGAGCTTCCCTGGGTGCCCAGATGTACATTTCTCCTAGTAGGAGAGTTTCCTCAGTGTCCATTAATGTGCCACATGAGAAACAAGAAAGCTGTACACACAGAGAGAAGACCACCAAAGCCCGGCCCAAGCCAGGGCGGTCAGACCCTGCTGTGGGGCGGGGGGCGTGGAGGTGGCAGGAGGTTGGAAGGTGATGGAACACAGCTGGACAGACACAGCCAGACACAGCTAGACAGAGCCAGATATGGCCAGACAGAGCCAGACAGACACAGCCAGACAGAGCCAGACAGACACAGCCAGACACAGCCAGACATAGCCAGACACAGCCAGCCAGACACAGCCAACCAGACCCAGCCAGACAGACACAGCTAGCCAGAAACAGCCAGACACAGCCAGCCAGACACAGCCAGCCAGAGCCAGACACAGCCAGACAGACACAGCCAGCCAGAGCCAGACATAGCCAGACACAGCCAGCCAGAGCCAGACACAGCCAGCCAGAGCCAGACAGACACAGCCAGACACAGCCCCCTGCCCTTCCCGCTGCAGGTGTCCAGCCCAGAGTGGACCCAAGCTTGGGAGAGGGGAATGTGTCACATTAAATTAGCTTTGAGGTCTTATTTCCATTTTAGATCGTGCATCCAAAACACTGAACTCAATGCGTTTTGGGGATTTGAATGTGCAGTAAGAACATTCAAAGAGGCCCCAAGACACTAAAGTGCGGCTACGTCTTGATGGTGTTGTGAGGCATGCCTATTCAACACAGTGGTTTGATTCATGACAGAAGAGAAATGCAGGCATTTACAAATCCAGAGAACCACAGCAAGAGGGTCTTTTAAGTGGAAATGCTATATCATCTGACGGGAATTTGGAAGGCCCAGAACTCAGGTCTTGCAACATGTGATCAGGAAATCAACATAAAAGTCTTTTTTGGATATGTTAGGAAGCGGCCTCTCTCCTAACTTAGGAGAAATGTCACTCAGGAACTGCAGTTTCTTAGAGGATCATAAGAAAAGGTAATTATGAATTATGAATATCCCACCAAAGTAGTAAATAGGAACCTCTGAATATGAGATCCATATTCAGATCTGAGCTTGTTATCTATGTAGGATCATCTAAATTATTTACATTAAGGTGTTTTCACTTTTTAACAAGTCAGTGAAGGAGTTATGAAATGTTTGTTGGATTTTACCCTCTCGGTACCCTACATTCTGATTTTGTGTGTGGACGTTCTCAAATCGGAATGCACAAAATATCTTTATGCCTGCTCAGAAACCTAGTCTATCGATCCTGATTTAATTACAGAAAAGAATAGGAGAAAAAAATCTAGAGTTCTATTTCTACTGTACCCACGACAAAGTTAATGTGAGTTACTGCAGGAGCCTTGAAAATCTTTTTTTTTTGATATAATAAAAAGAAAACTAATTTACTTAAACTGAATTTCTTTGCTTCTGTGGACAGAAAGCAGATGCCGCACGTTATTGTCGTAGTTTTTCTTCCCACGGTTGAATCTAGGACCCTCTAACCAAGGCTATTTCTCTCCTCAGGAAGATTACATACAAACTTGATTTTATGAATTATGTGTACACTCTCCTGAGAAGTCCCACTGGCGATACAATGTGATTATGCAAATGTATACTTCAGACAAATTAAAGGCATAGAAAGAAATCACAGATGGGAAAAATAAATTTTTAGGGCTTTATTTGAGGTCATTCACATCAAAGTTGGAAACTTTCTTTTGTAAGGGCACATGACAGCTGCTAGGTAGGGTGGGGAGGAACAAATCCGTCTCTGAGCACAAATTCGCTGTTTACAGAGCTAGTCCTCTGCAGAGGTTGCCAGAGCAACATAGACATTTTATACTGAGCAATTTTCCAGTTGTATATGAATTGAGTAGTTGCAACTGATCCTGTTGTGAGAACTAGACTCCATGCACCATTTGTCTCTAGTGATATACTGTTCTTGATAAAATAACAGCAGAGAATTTCTACATTGTATTCATGAGACCTGAGGGCAGGGGTTGCCATACTCCACTGGTTCACCATCACGCAGCAGATTATGTCATGGCTACTTGGGAAAGCAAAGATCTTAAAAAGGAAATGAAAAGTAGAGATAAAACAAGTATTGGTGACTGCCAAGCTTTTGTTTCTTCTTCTCCTTTTTTTTTTTTTTATTTAGGTTACGGAGAATTGGTTGCTCTCAGAGAAAAAGCCTTAGGAGGAGCTCCGTTTCATCACACAGATACACAGAAACTCCACAGCTGACCACTTCCCTTCATTGACCACCTCCTTAAGGTGACCTGATTTTCAGACGTGCTCCGTGTGTACCTGTCAAGGCAGCAGGCCTGGTTCCTAGTTGACCACCTCTGAGTGTTGACCAGTTTGTTACAGTCCTGGGTGGTCAACTTACAAAAGTTGTACTGTATTTGAAAAAGGAAGGTTGAATACTTCCATTGCGAGTCCTATCTTATACATCTATTTCCACATATTTCCTGTTTCCTTTATATTTCTATCTTCCTTACAGAACTGTGACCAAACTCCTTTGAGGGTGGGAATTTCGCATTGATCTTCGCACTTACCCTGGTCCATCCCTTACATGCGTTGAGTCCTGCATATGGTAGTTGTCCAGTAGAACTTTTTAAACAATTGAAATGAAGAGCACATTTCATTGATTCTAAAATCTACCTATATTTTAACCTTTTAACAATTGTGCAACCAGAATGCATCTTAACATTCAACAGCCTGTCATAGCTGCTATTGACTGGGAACCAGAGTGATAATCCGGTTTGGACAAAAACTTCAAATATAACATTTCTTCATAATTCTGATTTATGAATGCTCTTGGTAACACAAAGACAATACTGAGTCGCAAACAGTGGTCATGAAAGATGCTAGGGTGAAGACTGATTTAGAAGTTAGGCTCTGAGCATGAAGTTTTAGGAAGAGTCCTATCAATTTATTTTGCTTTTACTTTCCTTTTTATATAAGCTAATGGGTGACATGTGGCTTAGAAGAAAACCTAGGCATAAACAAATTTTAAAAGCTCTTTCCATAATAATATATTTTTAATAATTTGGATAATTACAACCTATTTTCACAAAATCACAAATGTTTATCCTGATATATTCCATTATGTTTTGCTTTCCACATAACCTGCCATCATGAGTACATTTTAGTTGTGTTCGAAGGGTCCTCTTGGACTTACGATGCCTACGATGCCTTCAGAGCTATCTGTGTCTACCCCTCCTCTGCTAATCCAGGACCATGCCAGGAAAGTAAGAGGGAAGAAGCCTGGCCTTGCACATTCCCAGGGCAGCTGCTTCACTTCTCCCCGAATGGAGGGGAAACCTCTCCCCCACCTGTACAACTGGCAAACCAGTGGAAAGCGCCCTCACTTCAACGGCATTGCTACTTTTGACCTTGTGACCCACATTTTATTTCAACTCATCAAATAAGCATCACCCTTTCTCTGACTTGGCCATTTCTCCCCTAAATTTCACTTTGTCAAAACTCCACTCAACTTTGAAGACCAAGTGCAAATGTCACTAGATATTCTCTAATAACCTCAGACATGGTGGTAACAATTCCTTGTTCTTAAATTCATATACCTTTGCTTATACTGTCAAATACCATATCACATGGCTGTAAGATATTTTATTTCCATTCTCTGAAAGTAGAGTCCTTAAATATAGTGTAATATTTTATAGAACTCTGTGAGGCTTCACATTTTAAAGACCTCATTGTAACAGGGGTTTAATAAATGTATATTAAGCATCAACTTGATAAATTTAGTAAAATCCTAAACTATTATAGAATCTGTTGAACTATGTCTTATGCTCTATGCCTCATTTTCCATTGAATCATTTAATTAACTGGGAACATATTACAAAAAGTATACAATAGCATCATGAAGAATATATTATGCAACAATTTAATTCAGATATAAAGCATTGTTATTAAGATTTAGGATTTTAGGTTCTACTTATAAAATGGACATTATCCATAATTAATTTTCTTTTTATTTTACATATACATGCAATAGTTGAGGATACAGTTTTACATCAAACATTATTTGATTTTTTGATAGCCTATCTAACCCGGACTCTGTGTCACAACATTCTTTAGGTAAACTTACCTCTTACAATGATGTTTGTGGACTTTTTTGCAGGATTTCCCACATTATTGTTGGCGATGCAGCTGTAAATACCAGCATCATCTGATGTGATGGCAGGTATGGTCAAAGTGCCTCCATTCAAAACAGTCTTGTCAGGCAGAGTCCCAAAGGACCTAACCCAGGTGAGAGAAGGTGCGGGCTCCCCTCCTGTCGTAACACACACCAATGTTATGGCCTCTCCAGGGTTTACAACTATAGGATCATCCACCAAGAGTTTAATGGATGGAGATGCTAAAAGACATAAACAGAAGAACGTGCACCTGTTTAGATACGCACCAGCCAACGTTCAACAGTGAGCATCACATTCATTCATTGAAACAAAATGAAACGCTGTTCTCTTTTGCCTAAATCATACTGGATCACTCACATTTAAACAAGATTTAATGGCTTCATATGTTAATTAAAGAGTATAAAAATATGCCATTTCGTTAAGAATTTTACACATGAAAGGCGAGATTAAAACTTGTTTCCCTAGATTATGGCTCTGAAATTTGAATGACAAGAGTGACTAACGTTTTCAAACAAAATATCCCTTTCCCTTTTAATGGTGATCATCTTTTGTTTCTGTGATTCCCAGTATAAATAGCATGGCAATCTAGACTTTGTATTCTCATGGTAAAAATAGTCGCCAATTTCATTTTTGAATGTATGTCAAGCGAGATGATGAGCTTTCTCCACCTGAACACAACCAAACAGAAAAAAGCATGAGTCATCTTGTCTTACTCTATTCCATGATTCTAATTTTTGCTCTTGAACAACAAATTTATCTGATTTTAGTGCAGTGCTCATTCTTCATCTCTAATCTCTTGAATCACCATGGTCTGGGCAGTGAGTTCTCATAAACATTACCTCAAAACATAGTCAGAAACAAACACATGAAAACACAAACACAGTCGTCAAATCCCACCTGCCGCTGCTCTAATGTTGGGGTATAGAAAATAAGTGAAAATAAGTCCATTGCAAGGTTTCAGGTTAAAAAAAACCCAAGGTAAACATCTGATCAGTGGGAAATGCTATGTGATAGCCTTTTCACCAAACACTCAAAATAGAAACTACAAAAAAAAAAAAAAACTATATTCACATATAGCATTTTTTGTGCCCGCTTACACCGCAGGGCTACCCTAAATAATGTATCCCTAAATAGAGATGGGGAAATGCACTCTACTGACATGTGAGTTCCCACATTCAGAAATATTTCATGTGAAAGTTAGAGCTGCATTGTATGAAAACAATCCATATTAGAAATACGCAAACCGTTCATTTCTGCTGTGTGACTTTTTTAGATACTATCTTTAACTTACAGTTGGAGAGTGTTTTTCTCAGAATAAAAGCAAGATTTCTTGTGTGGCTCAATATTGCCTGCCTCTTAAAAAAAAAAAAAAAGGAATGAAAGAAATCATTCCACGTTAAGGTAGCAGGGGGGAGACACGAGGCGCCTCTCCATTCAGGGCCTTTTCAGACGTCATCGTTGCATTATTTTAAATCATATGAAAATATTTTAAATATCATATAATATTAGCCCTTCTCTATTGCCATTCAATTATAAAGATTTATGGCTAAAAACCTTTTGGGAAATACACATCATGAAGATAATATGTGTGAGTTCTATATAGATGCTGGTTGTCAGCTCGTTATGGGACGTACAACATGAACAGGTTACTATTCTATTGATTGTTTCCTGAGCTGTACAGAAGCGTTTTAATTCAATCAGTTCCCATCTGATAATTTTGTTGTGGTGGTGATTGCCCTTGGGGTCTTCTTCACAAATTCTTTGTCTAGGCTGATGTCTACAAGAGTTTTTCCAATGTTTTCCTCCAGAGTTCTTATTGTTTCATGCCTTAGGTGTAAGTCTATTTTCCATTGTGAATTGTTTTTGGTCAGAATCCATTGTGAATTGTTTTCTGTGAGAGGTGGGAGGTAGGTGCAGATCCTGTTTTCAGTCTTTTATCTGCGCTATCCAATTTTTCCAACACCAAATATTGAATGGGGATTCTTTTTCCCAGTGTGTGTTATTGTCTGCTTTGTCCAAGATCAGATAGCAATATGAGGATGGTATTCAATCTGGGTTTCCAGCTCTAATCCACACGCCTACATCTCTGTTTTCCTGTTAGTACCATTCTGTTTTGATTACTGTAGCCTCGTAGGATAGCTGGAAGGCTGGTATGGTGATGCCTCCTAATTTGTCTTTTTTGCTTAATGTTGTTTTTGCTATTCAGGCTGTCTCAGCAAGAAAAAAATCAAAAAATGCCATAGCAAAATAGACAAAAGACATGAACAGAAGCTTTTCAAAAAAACATAGAGGCCAATGAATATGTACAAAAATGCTCACTGTCTCTAATCATCAGGGAAATGCAAATCAATACTGGAATGAGGTATCACTCACCTCCAGTGAGAATGCTACTATCCAAAAAAAAAAAAAAAAAAGAGAATCCCCAAACAGACGCTGGTGTGGATGCGGAGAGAAAGGAACACTTATGTACTGTTGGTGGGATTATAAACTAGTACCCCTTGTATGGAACGTCATATGGAGATACTAGCATTTGATAGAGCAATCCCAATATTGAGTTTTTACATAAAGGAAAAAAAAAAGTCATTTTATCAAAAAAGATACAGACAGTTAAATGTTTACTGCAGCACAATTCACAATTTTTTTTTTTTTGAGACGAGCCTCAAGGTGTCACCCTGGATAGAGTGCTATGGCGTCACACAGCTCACAGCAACCTCCAACTCCTGGGCTCAAGAGAGTCTCTTGCCTCTGCCTCCCAAGTAGCTGGGACTACAGGCACCCTCCACAACGCCCAGCCATTTTTTGGTTGCAGCCGTCATTGTTGATTGGCGGGTCCAGGCTGGATTCGAACCCGCCAGCTCAGGTGTACATGGCTGGTACCTTAGCCCGTTGAGCCACAGGTGCCGAGCCACAATTCACAATTTTGAAGATGTGGAAACAACCCAGGTGCCCATCAACACGTCCATAGATTACCAAAGCGTGGTATGTGTATACTAATGAGTACTTACTACTCAGCCATGAAAGGTGGTAACTAACACCTTTGATAACAACCTGGCTAGCTCTGGAGACCATTCTTCTAAATGAAGTGTCACAAGGATGGAGAAACAAACACCACATCTACTCACTATTAAACCAAAAGGAATCAATTGACATCCACGTGCACATTTGGCAGTAAAACTCAATGGGAGGCAAACAGGTGGGAGAAGAGAGGAGGGAAGGGGTAAGCTCATACCTAACGGGAACAATGACACTACCCAGGTGAGGGGCGCAGTTATAACTTCGACTCAATTTACAAAAGCAATTCATGTAACTAACATTTAAGACTCCCATAATATTCTGAAATCTTTTTTGAAAAAGAAAATAGCATGCAGAAGTCACAGGAAAGAAAAAATGGTATCTCAAAGAATTATTTGATGTCGTTAAATGGATAGAAGATGCTGCTAGTTAAATATCCCCAAACTAGATATGATAATTATTAATATGTTATGAAGAGGTACAGGAAACCCCTATAGTTCAACATGAAGTAAACAGCGTAATCTTACAAAGGCATTTGGTTAAAACATAGTTATAGAGATATCAAAATGTACATTATATTTACAAAGGTTAGTTTGTTTTATACCACGTTTTAGTCAAATTGAAGGGCCTAATGCCTAAAGATCACTAGTAGCACTTATTTGGATGACAGGAACACACAGCAGTGGCATTCAGTTAAGATTGATTTGTGTAATGATGCATTGTTTCTTTTGGACACTATTTAAAGAAAAAAGTTCAAGAAAATTTCAAAGCTTAGAACTATACGTATAACGGCAGGATCACTTTTTTAATTATCACACATTGTGGAACTACATTCACAGTCTTATTAAAAATTTTTTCCTTTTCCAAATTGCAGTTGAAAACATAGTGTCATCCATGTTAGTTTTACTGTTAATGGTATTTATTTTCTCTGATTATACCTGAAATTAAAAATAGCCCAAGGAGACCCCACAAGACTGACAATTTCAAGACTCCATGAATATTCACATGTATTTTAGTACCAAAATTTTCTAGCTTTAAATTCTCCCTCAAAATAGTTAAAATTATTGTTATATTTGTTCTAGCATCTGAATTTCAGATTCATTTTACAAAACTATAAAGAAATATTAGTTTCTTAAAACTATAAAGCTTTGGTTAAGAGCCATCGAGACATTAGGATTTAGCAAGCTTAAACATAAATCATGGCCTAGAGAAAAAAAAAATAGGAAAAACCTCAAAGTACTTTTGTATATTATTAAAAATATTTAAATAAAACATTTTATATTGGATGGATCATTTGCTAATTGGGGGTATGTAAAGGATAATGTAAAACACTCTAGGTTAGTTACTTCCTTCTTAGAGGCTTCCAAGCCCCACATTTTCCATCTTCATATCACACTGTGTAATGTCAGCCAGGCTAACAGTAAGGCTGTTCAGCCAGAAGTAAGAATATCACGGTTGCATTCTATGAAGTCCACAGTAAAGGCTAAAGGGTTCTGGAGAAAGACGTCTGACTCTGCCACTTAATAAACTATGTGAACTTGGGCAAAATCTTTCTTTTCTCAGTGCCTCAATTTCCCTTTGTTAAAAAGAAGACAAGAATTATAACTATCTTATAGCACTGAGGAGATTTAACATGTGCAAAGTCGTTGTAATCATAGCTAATGTAAAATATGCACTAAATTGGTGTTTTCTTTTGTCATTGTTTATATTCCTATCATAACCTGACCCAGGGCTTGGAAATTAGTGGGTGCTTAATAAATACTAGTAAGGGAAAATTAATGAATGAGTGAGGAGAAAATAGGTGGTTACTATAACATGCAATTATCCTCATGGTATATGGCAGAAATATTTTAAGACCATTTTGACTTTAAAACATTTTAAATACATCTGTACACTTTGAAAAGATCTAATTAAACTTTTTGTTTTAGAATGTTAATATTTATATACTGAAACTGTTTGTTTTCAAGATTCAGAATTTTCCTGGACAAAAAATACTATATCTATTTTATCACCAACCATTCAGGTAAATGCTATTTTTCTTCACAGTGTCCTAAAACTGTCCAACCATGCTGAGTCCATCCATTGTAAGCTGCATCTTCTCCACTTATGTAGGTATATAGGACATGAAGACCAAGTTCAATGCACTAGCTCATGTGCGCAGCTGCATGCTCGGTACTTCTCAGGGGCATGCACTGGGTGAATTGTCCTATTGCTGTGCAAGGTTAAACATGGAAGGCCTTACAGCGCACACATTTTCTTATTATCATGAGAAAAGCTCTCTGTTCTGAAATACTTACAAAACCTAAATGTACCTCCATTCTTCACAGCAACATATAAGACAGATTATTAAATTTAGCTCATTTATAAGCAATAACAAATTCCAATATAACGGATAAACTGGGACAAGAAAAACACTGCATGGAGCAGTATGAAATTCGTATTTGGAATGATTACCAAACGAAAACGAAAAATTAAGAAAAAGATGACACATAAAAAGTGAACAAAGGAAATCCCTTCAATTAGGTAAAATGTTTACAAAACCATAGGTTGTTTTAATGTTTACAGTGATTGTCAAAACATGGCTCAAATTACATAAAAGTAATTTTACTCAATCACCAGCTGTAAACGTTCTCTGTGTACACAGTGCTTACAAATAGCTGTGGTACCAGGCCGACATTCAGACTGGTGTTCTGCCAGCATTTAGTGATGGAAGGCAGAGGTCACCAAAGCAGTTGTCACAGAAATGGGACTCTCCTGTTCAAAATCAGCATGCCAGCACTCTAGAATGCTGGATGTGTTCTGTGGGAATTCTAAGAAGATGGAGGGATGGATGGACGGACAGGTGGATGGACACAGACAGACGTTATTGGTCCTGGGAGAGAAAGGATGAGGGAGAATGACAAGACAGCAAGAGAGGGGAAGAGAGAGAAGTGGAGAGGAAGGGAGAGTAAAATGTGTGGTTTCTATTTTACGAAATCATAAACTTTTAAGAGAACTTCAGTCACTGCAACAGAGAGAGTAACTATATTAGAAAACGTCTCTGAGAAAGGGAATTCTTCTCACATCCCTTTCAGCAACTCTTTTGGCATATAAAAAAGACAAATTTTCTTGGACTGAGTAACATACACTTCAGTGGGTCCAGGAGAGGGTAGCTGGCCTCTTGATGTCCACACCAAATCCCCAGCGTTGGGATACTCAAGAGCGGAAGGGTCTGTGTCGCCCTTTCCATCTGAGATCACTGAGCATGACTGGCCAGACAGACAAGGATATAGTTTCATGATGGAAAAGAATCCTCGTTCCAGGGAAACAGCTCCTGGCTCCCATGGTGGAATGGGAAAGCACGTGACCAGCCAGAACCTAGTGTCAGGACAACAGCAACAAGAGAGGTCGCTGGAAATACATGCCTATCCCCAGGTTCAGGTCATATGCTCCAGGCCCTTGGCATAACAGAATTTACACAAAATAGAAACTCCAAACTGACAGAGACAAAAGTTCTGAAATTATGGCAGAATAGGGAGTTGAAAGTGAAGTAACATTGAATTATGAAATAATAAAGAAAGATATATTTCTTTCAAACCTGAGTTTGTATACTGGGATTCATGCCCACTAGAAATTTTAATGAAACAGTTCCTCATAAGATCTCCCGGATGTGTGATGCAAAGATTTAATTTCGACTTAATTGACAGCACATCGTGTTGAACAGAACACTACTTCAGCCAAGGCCGACGACTTCGTGAGTGTTTCGTTTCTGCTGCTACTTATCATAATAGGTAAACATGAACATAAACATGATTTAAAAAACCTGAAAAGGGAAAGGGAGGGAAGGGGAGGGGGGAGGCTGGGTGGAGGGAGGGCAATTGGTGGGATCACACCTACGGTGCATCTTAGCAGGGTACTGGTGAAACTTATTAAATGTAGACTATCAATATCTTTATATAGTGATCAAGAAAATGCCATGAAGGCTGTCTGTAACAGTACGATCAAAATATTTCTGATTGTATATGAAGCACATTGTGCCCTATGATTGCGCCAATGTACACAATTATGATTCAATAAAATGATAAAAAAAACCCCGAAAACAAACTACAGTGTTAATCATCTTATATTCTTATAGACTTTGGCCTGCTATAGATCTGGGGCTTTTAATTCTAAAAAAAGGAGGCTAGATCTCTATCTAGAGCTTGATTAATTTGATAGGAAGCAGTCGACTACTCATAAACTAGCCATTTGCCTTGAATTAGAGATATTCAAACTCAATTTAGAGACTTTTTTTTTTGGAATGGAAGTAATCTGAAAATTGTAAAGTAACCTAATTAATAAGGAAGATCATTAAGAATGAGAAACATAAAAAAGTAAAGGTAACTCCGATTTAAGAAATACTCATCCAGGATACTATTTTTGTAGTTTGAATCCTCCCCAAAGCAGGCCCTGCCCCAGCTATCCATTTGGGCTGCAATCACAGGAAACATGTTTAAGGAGCTGAGAAGAGTGACAGGGAAGGAGGAAAAGCCAGTGGAGGAGCACGAATCAGCAAGTTATTACTGTGGTCAAGGCCTTGTTGCTGGGAAGCCCCCGAGAGACCAAGTAGCAGGAGCCGAGAACGCTCTCTCTGAAGAACAAGGAGATCAGCTAGAGAGTTTTTCCACCAACTCCTGTCCCTCATCAACAGGATGATTCTGTGCACCATAACTTCCCAGTCTCATGCTCTGGATGAGAACAGAACAGAAGGATGTAGAAAATGGAATCTGTCCTAAAAAATGGCGGCACCCTCTAGGTGTGAGTAGGAGGAAAGGGCCAGCCACTCACCATGTCTCCAGGACACGGTTTCCAGTAAATTCAATAATCAGTGATTGGCTACATGGAAACGACGTGAGAAAGATTAAAAAAGAACAACAACAAGAAAACACAGGAAGGGATGGGTAGTACATGGAGGCACTTTTTTTTTTTTTAATAATTTTATTGAATCATAATTATGTACATTGGTGCAATCACAGGGCACGATTCATATACATTCAGAAATATTTTGATCATACTGTTACAGATATCCATCATGGCATTTCCTTGATCACTATATAAAGACATTAATACTCTACCTTTAATAAGTTTCGCCAGTACCCTGCTAAGATGCACCGTAGGTGTGTTCCCACTAATTGCCCTCCCTCTACCCATCCTCCCCCCACCCCTCCCCT
>CAUYON010160772.1:0-12910 GCA_963573935.1 Arctocebus calabarensis
GGGGCAAAGTGAATGAATGTATCAATGAATGGACACAATCCATTCATGGAATTGAGGCCTAGGAAATTCACATGAAATTAACCTAGGCATAGGAAATGGGGGTTCCACATTGAATCCTAAGTGTGACGTGAAGGAGACACCAAGACACCGGTGTCTCCTCGGCCGTTGTCCGGCCTTTTTGGCTATTGGAGCCTCCGGGGGGTTGGAGGTCCCCCTCCTTGCCTGTCATCCAGCCCGCTGATTCTTCAGCTGGCTGCCACAGCACCGACACCATCAAGGAGGAGGCGGTAGGGCGCCAAATGTCCTGCATCAATTCTCCCTCTCCAAGTAGAAACTCTAACTGCTGTCAGGGAAAAAGGGCAAAGACTCCATCTAACTGCTTCCTGCTGAATTGGGCGATGATAGGAGGGGGCAGTTAGGGTTTCTCTGGAGGGAGAGTGATACAGGGGTTCATGGACTGGAACCATCTTTATTGCGTGTGGCTTGATGACATTTCTGGAAAACATAAATCTGATTCGTATAATCAGTAATAGGCAAAGGTAGAACAGCATCAGGTCAGAAGCACTTATTCAGTGATGCTAAAAGAAAACCATATTAGGATTTTTCTTGCTATTTCCTAAATAATAACTTCAAACTTTCTTTTGGCTCACAAGTGTAGGTGGTCTATGGTTGGCTGTCTTCATTGCCTGCCTCCGTAGAAGATGGAGGGTTCCAGGACTTTACTCGTGAATGATGTATGCAGGAATCGACTTCTATAACTTTAACAGCTGTAGAAGAAGACAAGATAACAGGAAAGGGGACTTCCCAAGTTGGGGTCAGGGAAGGTGAATTAGAGGGGAGAGTTTTGATCATGACTAGATCTCCAGGAGGGAAAATTTCCTGTTTTAGTTAGTATGTCCCTCCCCTAAAGGGGAGCAGGACTTTCAGGCATGATTAGGGAGGCATGAGAGAACAGCAAGTCATCCCAATTGCAGCTTAAAGGCTGGGAGAAAAATTTGGCAACTGGCTTTCCAGACACCCCCTGTATAGTTATGGATTTGGGAGATAAAAGACCAGGGCTATAGAGAAATATAGAAAAGGTTGCTTCATTGTCCAAAAGAAATTTTGTCTCCTGGCGCTCCACTATAAGGCAAACCTGGGGCTCTTGAGGGGTGATGACACATGCTGAAGCCATGAGAATTTGCCCCAGGCTTAGTACCTTTTTTAATAAATTTTCTGCATATTCTTTCCTCTGTTTGCCTAAAAATTATCTTGAAGCTTTAGAAATTAGTTTTTACAAGTATCTCATTTTTCTTAAGTGATATAAATTTATTTTCAAAACTATACTGAAAATCAGCCAAGAATGGTGATGCATCCATGTAGTCCCAGCTACTTGAAAGACTGAAGTGGGGTTGGAACCCCTGAAGACTGGGTTGCTTGAGCCCAGGAGATTGAGGCCACAGTTAGCTATGATTGTATCTCTGCACTCTAGCCTGGGAGATAGAGCAAGACTTTCTCTTAAAAACATAGCGAGCATTGAATGGCATACTACAGAGGTAGATGAGAGCTCCAGGTTTACAGTCTGGCAGGAGAAGAGAGCTGAACAAAGATAACCATAAAACAAAACAGGATGAAATAAACTTTATAATCCATCATATCCAGCTTTGTTGGTACTTTGAAAAATGGAGACCAAGTGCCCTTGGAGTGATTTGTAAAGTGCATGGATAGAGTGGTTATAAGGTGGGGGAAGGGTTAAAAACACTTTAGTGAAAGAGGTAACATTGAAACTAGGCACAGAAGGATAGTTATGATTTTACAGCTCATGTGGTCTTTTATAGCTCTAACATCTAAGATTTTAATAGATGAGAAAAAGGAAAAGGTCATTGTAAGCAAAGGGAATTAGGAATAAACAATGTCAAGGAGATGAGAAGGATTAAGGTTGTCTGGGTTAGCATCCTGGTGTGACTGGAGAGCTTTGAGAATGAAAACTGGAATAGCAGAACATGGTGAGGCTAGGAAAGATGACCAGGACGTAATCGCAGAGAACCTTGAGTTCCACACAAAGGAATTTAGACTTTCTGCCATAGCCAATGGTAAGCTAAAAAGATGGAAGGCTTATAATTTATAAAACTAATGTAAAAGACATGTAAATATTAAAGTATGGGATGAGCAAAATGTGACTTAATTGCAGCCCATACTTGAAAGACTTAAGGGTCTAAACTGCCTTTTCTGAGTTAACCTTGTGTCTCTTTAGATGGGGATATTGATAACCTTGAATTTATCTGAAGGACAATGACTAGATGGAAAGAAACGTAAAACAATGTTCTGAGAGGTATGATTAAAGGCACCAGGATTATTTTTGATCTAAAAGGACTGAAGAAGAAACCATCTCAATTTATCTTAGGGGCTTCTAGAGAAGCAGAGTATTAACTCAGAATTGAGGACTAGGATTGCTGAGTAGAAGTTTGGAGAGGGCAGAATTCTGTCAATATTTTTTTTACTTTGGGAGATTTCTGGCTTGCCTCAGGGACTAATGAATGTCCTTGATAAGTGAGTATCTGAACAGGTATTTGTATATTGGGTAAGAGACATGCAGGTGAGGGCCCATTTACTCTCAAACACAAGTGACTCAGACAATGAAATATTGTGGGGATTTGTGCAAGAAAAAGTTTCAAAACAGAACGTAATCATTAGTGTTGGAAATTGCAGAAAGCGACCTGAGTTTAGATAAAATGCCATCGGATACAGAAATTCAAAATTTGAGAGTTGATTGGTAGAACTGTGGGTTTAGAGGTCATGTTCACAATGGGCTAAGCAATTGCTGAAAATTTTGTATCCCAAATGGCCAACACATTTTAACTGAAGCTATCAAATGTGTCGGATTTTGTTTTAGGTCCTAGGGATACAGCAATGAAAGTAGCACAAGAAAATGCTTGCCTTTGAGAAGCAAGCTAGAAAGTAGAAATGGGATATTAGAAAAAAAAAGGTGCATGTAACAGTAGAAAGTAGTAAATGCTATACAGAAAAATAAAGTAAGAAAGCGGCATATGCAAAATATTAGGTCAGCTAAGGAGACTGCACTAGAAATATGATACTTGGAAAAAGACTCAAATAAGGTGAAGGGAGGGAGTCATGTCGTTTTGGAAAGGAACACTCCAAGCAGAAGTAATGGGAGATACAAGGCAAGAATACATTTGATATTCAATGTCCGTAGAGCTAGAGTTGGGTAAGACAGGAAGGCAGGGCCAGATTGGTTTGGCCTTGTGTTACATAAAAAGGACTTTGAAATTTACATAGCAAGACCTCAACTCTGCCAAAAATAAATAAATATATAAATAGTAAGCCAGGTGTGATGACGTGCACCTGTAGTTCCAGTTATAGGGGAGAAATTTCTTGAGGGCAGGAATTTAAAATTACAGTGAGATCTGATTGCACTATTGCACTCCAGCCTGGGCCACAGCGATACCTGTCTCTTTAACCAAAAAAAATAAAATACAATAAAAAAGAAGCAGCAAGACCAAAAGCTTAGAGACCAACTACCACAATCATCCAGGTGAGAGATGGTGATAGCTATGACTAAATTTGCAGCAATAGGAATGATGATGATACCACAGGATTCGCTGATGAGTTGAAATTTGGGGTTATAGTTGTTTTTAAAAATCATGTTTTGAGAGAAAGCAAAGTCCCTCGTGCCTGACTTGACGGCTTTTGACCTGAGCTACTGGAAGAATAGAACTTCTGTTATCCGAGATAAGGAAGATAGGATAGTGGCTTTTAGACAGAGTTAAGAAAAGCATTTTGTTTGGATAGAGTAGAATCAAGCTTATAGGCAGAAGAGAGAGAATCTCTAGACTCTAGAGAAAAACATAGAAATGTAAAGTAAATTTTGTGGGAAACAAATACAGAAGGGTTGACACTGAAAAAAAAAAAAAAGAGTAATTCCTGAGAAAGCAACAAAGTGACAGTGATTGGTAGGAAAGCTGACGGGATATACTAGATGTCTTAGTGATCATACAAGCTTTCGGTTGCTTTAAGTTTAGAGAATGAGGCTGAGATTAAATAGGTAGGAAGATATTAGGTAGCTCATAGGGACTGTGGTAAGGAGTGAACCAGAGACGGATAAGAAGACCTTCAGCACCAGTAACACCCCAGATGGTAATAGCAGGAATTTGTATTCTGTTTCAACAAATCTAAGACAAAAAAAAATAATAATAGGCTCGGCGCCTGCGGCTCAGCGGGCTAAGGCGCCAGCCAAGTACACTTGAGCTGGCGGGTTCGAATCCAACCCAGGCCCGCCAAACAAAACTGACGGCTGCAACCAAAAAAAATGGCCGGGCATTGTGGTGGGCGCCTGTAGTCCCAGCTACTTGGGAGGCAGAGGCAGGAGACTCGCTTGAGCCCAGGAGTTGGAGGTTGCTGTGAGCTGTGAAGCCACCGCACTCTCTCTAGGGTGACAGCTTGAGGCTCTGTCTCAAAAAAAAATATATATCATTAATTTCTGTGGTACCAGGTGGCTCCGTTGCGCAATGGATAGCACATTGAACTTCTAATTTCTGTGCCACCAGTAGGGAAAACATACCTAGGATAGGACCATGTAAAGCTGAGTCACCAATACCTTCAGTGTAAGGCTCCACAAGGCATAAAGCCCACCCACAAGGAAAGTTACATGCCTCAGTCAATCTTGGCTCTAGATAAAGGAAGGTTTAAAAAAAAAATGTCCTAAGAATTTGAATCACAGAGTGATACTCATGCACATCTACAGTCTAAACTTCCACCAAAATTATAGTCTAAAACACCTCAAGCAGAAAAATTCAGTAGTATGAATTTGATGGTGCCCCACGGTGACTGCCAGAAGTTAATACAAATCATCCCTGGAAGACCTCTCTCAATCCAGCTCTACAGGAATTCTCCATTGTATGATGCTTTCTGACTTTAGAACGTTAAAATGTGGAAAGAAACTACATTTCTAAGTTATTTTAGAAGTAAACCATGGAACCAGTTTGCATGGTTAGTGACTTCTCCAGCAAGCCATGCAGCCTTGGATACTCAAAGGATTTTGTAAGTTTCCGATGGGTCTAATTGAGTCATAAGGCAGAAAAATGTTATAAAGGAGAAGAGGGAGTGGCACCATCCATCCAAGCCTCTCTCAATCCTGGAAGGTGGTGGTTAGACTCTCAGAAATGGCAGCTATCATCCACTTTGCCCTTCTAGCCACACCCATGGGAGACTTTGTATTTCACAGAGCCTAGAACAATGCCTGACATCTAGTTAATGTTCCATAGATACTTGAGTCAATGGTTAATTTTGGCACCCCTCTCTCCCCTACAGAGGCTAGACCGCAGAGTATTTTTAAATATGGCAATCACAGTAAATGAACGTTGGCATAAATTTGAAACCCACTTTATACCTGTATGTTAGAGATTTTTGAGGTAGAAAATTATTTCATAAAAAAGTACTGGCCTTTGGAGTCATAAAGCTTGAACTGTAGTTCCAGCCATATAAGAGGTATAATAAGTCTTTTAATATCAATTCTGATTTTCCCATTTGGAAAAGGGAAATAATTTCTCTTCTTCCTATCTTGGAGGGATGTAATGAATCTCCAGAATGATGATGGATGTGGAATGCTTTCTCCATTGACGTGCCTAGAAAGAGAACTTTATAACTGGAAGCTTATTTTTACATCTGTATTTAGGATTGTGGACTTGAACAGAAAAAGACTAGAGCAAAGAAAGTTTCCGAGGTGATGTGGAGAATTACTAGTGCCCTGTTTTTTGGAACCTGGGCATAAAAGAACTGAATAACTCCTACAGTCCTGAGCATTTACTACTTAAAAGGCAGTGGGGCTATTAACTAATCTAAGGTTACTGAGAAAGACTGCCATATTTTGGAAAGAAGTTCATTCTGATGTGTTAGAGTCCAGATAAGATTGCTTTGTGTTGAGATAAATGTCAGACATGGAAGAACCTAGGATTTATGGCCCACTGGGATTTTTTTTCTTGAATAATATGAATAATACTAGGAAAATAAAAAGATTATATATTGTTATGTAAGACTACTTCAAAATGTGTTTTTAAGGACGTTCATGAAAGGTCACAGCTGACTTTACTGGGAGTCGGAGAGATGGCTTTGCAACTCCAGGGACTGTGATTTAGAATGACCTTAGAGGATGTGGGGGGTTAGGGTTAGCATACACTGCACGGGGCATCCATAATCCATAAGAATCGCAATCTATAATCCAACTTCTAGATGAATATCATGAATTTCAATTAATCAAGAATTTAGATGAATCATAGATTTCTTTATAGATCAAAATTCTAACATTTTAGAAATAAGTGGAATTTAAAGGGTGGTTTCTGACCATTCTCTAAGACTCACCTATTTGTTGGATAAATGTTGGCTGTTTGAGAAAACCGAAATTTATCTCACATAAAAAAATTTCCACAGGCGTTTATCTTTTAATATTTTATAAAATCTTATTGTTGGTGAGCTATGAGCTAAAATGTAGAATTAGCTCTTCCATTTATTTTCTTTTTCTCTACCCCAGGTCATGTATCTGGAAAATAATGGTACCAGAAAATAAAATTGTCTTGATAAAATTTACGAGTTTAGACATAGAAAATCAAATTGGATCTTTACAATCGAGTAATGGGGTGCTGATTAGTAAGTATATTGTGTTTACTTTATAGTGAGTATCTAAATGATTGCACACTGGACAATCTTTTTATCTTACATACAGTCAGGGAGGTGGCAGGAGTGGAGTTAGGGGAAGACATTGACCATTCTCTTCAGTGTTTTTTGAAGGTAGGCACCAAATACTGCTTTCTTTTCCCAAGTTCATTAGCAGTATTGAATGAAATTGATGTCACAATCCCCAGAAAACTTCCTTTCAAGGCAGTTTTCTAAATTTTTATCCCAAAAGTAGGTGCATGTTTATGAAACTTGGTAAATACATATGAGCAAAAAGAAGAAAATGTAAAACATTCATAACTCTATCACTTAGAGATGACTACTATTTACATTTTGATTCAGCTATCAAAATGGATACCATTTATATACACACTTGGAACTTTACATTGTTTTATAATTTTTTCTCATAATTTCATGTCATTACATTTTCTTCTTAAATACCTCTTATAAGCTATGTAAACATAATTGATAATTGATATGTCTACCTTCGTTGAAATATGTGTGGGACGTGGTAGAAAGTCACCACAGCTGGCTGAGACCTTGATCTCCAAGTCTTTGTGGCCAGTGGTTGGGACAAAGGTCTCTTCACACATGACAGGATGCTATAGACAAAGTATTGTCCTGGAGGGGTATGATATTTATTGACTAAATGATTTCATTCTCAGGCCTCCTATTTACCTAGTAATCATTTTTTTTTCAACCATTCATTTGTTAAGCATTAACTATATCTGAGGCTATCATATCAGTTACCTAGACTTTTATAGAGTCAAGGCCGTCTCTGCCCAAACGAGCTTGTAGTTTGTGATAACTAAAAGTGTATAATAAAGTAGGAAAAGACATAGACTAGGGAAAGTGCTGTGGTGATTCAGGAAAAGGTAGTTCTTATTTCTAGTGGGTGTCTGGGAGAGCTCTTGGGAGCACTGAACTCTGCGTTAGGCCCTGGGCACATATGACTGGGAGTGAGAGGTGAATTGATAGCAAAATCACTGGATCACAGAGTGTGGAAGAATCAAAGGGGCCACTAGATGGTTTGGCCTGTTTAGAACACAGAGCTCCTGGAAGATAATATTTTAAAAACTGCACATAAGTTCCTACCACTTTTTAGTCATGTTACTTTGATTTCTTTTCCTTTTCAGGTAAGGTCTGTGAAGATCCACGGCCTTCCCCATTGCTAACAGAGACCAGGGAGGCCATAGTGATGTTTGTTTCTGATGCAGAAAACAGTGGCAACAGATTTCACCTTAGCTTTACTGCTGTACGAAACTCAGAAGCAGGTATTTCAGAGTTTTAATTGCCTGCTGGTTTTCCTGGTTGTAGGAATGAGGAAAAGGAAATGCCTTTGGTCAGTCCATGAAATTCCTCAATACTTCCAAGGTCCAGGTTGTTGGAGTGTGGCTGTGTCGGTAGCAGGGACAATTCACTGTGCTGATTATCCTGACGTGTATCCCAGCAATGTGCAGTGTCATCAGCTCATTCGTGCTCTAGACAAACACACGATGAAGGTAGGCAACCAAGGCATCTCTGCACTTCATAGAGAATCTAGCCGTGCTATGCTAGTAAAGCAGAACTTCATTCACCTGGATTATTAAATTGTCATTACAACAAGGGCTTCTTTTGTTATTTTTTGCTCTCAAAAGGGATTTCTGTGTGTGATTTCTAAGAATTTCAGTGAATTAAAAGTGTGTACAATGGAAAGTAGGGCTCCTTCTCATCAGACTTCCATCCAGTGCCCTGGAGACCACACTAATAGGTTACTGCCATACCCCCAGGAGGCTTTCTGAGTATTTACTCATGCATAGATCCTTCTGTTATCAAAGATCCTCCCCGGGGTGGCGCCTGTGGCTCAGTGAGTAGGGCGCTGGCCCCATATGCTAGAGGTGGCAGGTTCAAACCCAGCCCCAGCCAAAAACTGCAGAAAAATAAAAATAAAAAAATCTGTTTAAAAAAAAAAAAAAGATCCTCCCCTATGAACCTTTAGAGCTCCTTTATACTACTGCATAAAATGTCATATGATGATCTGAATTTATGAAAACAGTTCCCTATTAACCAGTGTTTCGTGAGTTTCTATTCTTCATCCATACCAGCAATGTTGCCTCAATGTGTCTGTGTAACTATTTTTGACACGTGGTATATATAATTCCCAGAATTGGACTGTCCAGGCCTGGTAGTCATTGCCAAATTGCCCTCCACAAAGACTTCAATTATTTACACTTCTACCAGAGGGTATGCGAGGGTGTGACACAGAGTCTTTAAATATACATAGGAAAACGTTTCAAACTTCTCTTCCTTGACCACTTATCTGTTTTGTTTGTAATTTTGTACAGTTGACATTTGAAGCCTTTGCAGATGAATTTAACCCAAATCGTATTTATGGTGCTATTGTGATTTATGGTGATTCCAAAGAAGACCATGAGTTAGGTGGGTAACATTCCATCTTTTAAATTTGAAAAGCACTGGATTAACCAGAGTAGCTGCAGCATTGGCTGGTTTCCTTGGGACCCCCGAGATAGTATGGGAACATGAATCTGTTGCCCTAGAAACTCATAGTACCCTAAAACGTTAGCTTTAACACCTGTCAGTCAGCAACTGATTCATTAGTTAAGTATTTAATTAAAAAATGAAAATGTGGAGAATGTTTCAGACTATTTGCAAAGTGAAAAGGGAAGTTCTCAAAGAAAGCTGAAAATAGTAACGGTGAATACATCTTTAACAGTTATTTAAGGTAAACTTAAACTTCCTTCTCTCTGTGTTAATTCCTTCTATTGCTGGTATTTTGACATTTGTGTTCAAGAAAAGTAACCAAAAGCTGTAATTTCTGCTTAAGTTTCACAATTAATTTTAACCCAACTTTAAAAATGTGGGTATGTTTTTTACAGACCTCTCCTCATTGTCTACAAAGCAATAATTATTTGAGATTTTTGTGCCTACTAGAAATTATGAAGTCTTTATATTGCAGTTGTGAAATTAGAAATCAGATGTCTTTACCCTATTTATAGAGCATTTTCTATGAGATAAAATTGTAATGCATTGTTATTGTGAAATTAATGTTGAATTGCCATATGAGTGGTAAGGCTATGCCTACAAATCAAATTTGCAAAAAACCAAAGCTGCTGATTAAATAATTAATTGGGCTCTCTTTTACCTTTGTGCTTTGATATTTAAAAAATGTTTATGACTATAAATTAAACTTCCCTAAAACTTTGTAGAGTCTTGAATACTCTGATACTAGTAACATGATGGTGGCACATTTTAAAAGTGAAGGTGAAAATAATTTCTGAGTCTTTAAGGCTGGATTCACCTTTTTTGCACCCAGACAAAAGGAATATCATATTCAAAGAGCCTAATGAAAGAGAACGGATGATGCATAAGAAAACTTCACATAATAATGTTTGAGTTTTGGAGAAAATGATGGAAAAGGTAGGAGTTACATCATGTTGGGCACAGGCATTAAATTCTAAGTATCAGAGTGATAGGATAGCTAGCTAGCATTTATTGATTACTTGCTCTGTAGCAGGTGTAGACTGAGGATTTCACATGTATTATCTCATAAGTCCCTCCTTGCAAATCTAGGAGGTGTGTGCATGACCCTCTCTTACAGATGAGAAGACTGCGGCTTAGAAAAATTAAGTGATTTTCCCTAAAATGTGCGATTGGTGAGAGGTGGAGCCAGAATTCAAACCTACATTTCTCTAGATTAATGTGGAAAATACGGGTGAACTCGCATGCAGGGAGAGTAGTGACAAAGTCGTTGTAAAGAATTTATTCAAGATGTTTTTGATTATATTTGTTACGGGATGGGGCAGATGAAGGAAGAAAGGTCAGCATGATTCTCAGGCTGCTAGCTTAAGCCGCTAGGTAGATGGCAGAACCACTAAATCAGCAGTTCTCAAGCTGTGGGTTGAGAAATGAGGCCATGTTGATGGTTAAAGTCAGATGGTTCCATTTGAGACAGGTGGGTCTTTACGAGCCTGTGGGAAATCCTAATGGCGCTATCTGGCAGTTCTAGGTCTAGAATTCAGAAAAAAAGATCTCGAGTGAAGAGAGAAATCTTGAAATCATCTACATGGAGATGAATAAAAATAGCATATTGAACATTACCTTGAGGAATATCTTCTCAGGCTAAAGAAAAGGATCTTGAAAAAGAAGAAAACAGGTGCTGTTGAGAAGAGACAGCTATAGATAGATCCAAGAAACCAAGAACAGAGGAAGCCAAGGAAGGAGGAAGTGCTTACAAGACCCAGAGCAACAGGGCTATTCAGAGATACATAAGAAAATCATCTATGGGATCTGACTTAGTGTTATGAGATCTTCAGCTGAATGGTTTTATTATTGAGCAGGGTGAACAAGTAGGGTCAGTTAGTGTGCCTACTCTTAATATTTTTAATTAAAAATTTTTGTTCTACAGACAGCTCAAATAAAATTGAACCAACATCACCTCCCCAAACCATTCCTGTGTCTGCTGTAAAACCTATTCCATGTGGTGAGTTGATGGCCATATTACCTATTTGATTTCCCTTCTTTGTTAACTAGATGTTGCTTTTGGAAATCTGATGTTTGCTATAACTCCGCAGTGAAGACAAATAAATGGCTTTTATAAGTTGGCCTATGAAACTTCTAGAATCTTGTTTGGGTTTTCATTTATACTCATAAATAGAAGGAACAAATAAGAACAAATAAACTTTGGGATAGGAAGAAAGGATTATAAAAGCAATCCTTTGTCTTCATTTATTATTGTACAGACTTGATATCTACACTGACTTCCTAGAGTCTATGTTTAATATAATTTTGCATTGTGGAGCAGAAGAGGAAAACAAGGTTTTTTTGTTGAACGTCTTCTTGTGTATTTTTCTTTGAACTCATACTGGCATCTTTGAACTTCCTTATGCTATGAGTGGCTGGTTAAATACTAAATACTATGATCTTCCATTGTTCTGCGTGCATGTACTGAAAATGTTCGAGTTGATGTGATAGAAAGTCACACAAGGAATAGAAGAGGAGAAAATGTCTGCCTTTTACTGGGGAGTTGGAGAAAGCTTCATGGAAAAAAAGAGCGCTTGAGCTAAGTCCCAGCGGTTCCAGCCAAGAGAACTGGCATTTAGATGCCTAAGCAAATTTGACGTTTGAGGGTCAGTAAATAGTTTCATACAGTGAGAACAGGAGGCAAAACAAGGCTGTATAATGAAGAATCTTGTTGATTCACTGCTAACAAATGTGGTATTTTTCTACTAGAATGTAAATGCCAAGAGGGATGGCATTTTTATTTGTTCTCTTCACTGATATCACCAATGTCCAGAATACTGCCTGGCAAAGAGTAAGCACTAAATAAATATTATTTTTTAGGCTTGTAGCTAAAACTCTGATTGCCTAACATAGTCACCCACATTTTTAAAATCAGATTCCTCAGAGGTGGTTCTTGGGAGCCAATATCTTTACAAAGCTCATCTGGTGTTTGGGAATTATTATTGTTGACCATGACCAGCCTTTGGAGGAGTGTGTTTTTAATTATTTCAGATCATTTTGTCATTGGTTTCGTTTTTGCTGCAGGCATCTGTGGCATCCCTCCATTTAGTCCTCAGTGGCTTTCCAGAAGAATTGCAGGAGGGGAAGAAGCCTGTCCCCACTGTTGGCCGTGGCAGGTGGGTCTAAGGTTTCTAGGTGGTCACCAATGTGGAGGTGCCATCATCAGCCCAACTTGGGTTCTGACTGCAGCCCACTGTGTGCAATCGTGAGTGAAATCATATTTTTCTTATCTATTTTGCACATGTTTATAGACAATGCCAAGGATGCAAGGATAACTATCTTACTACTAAGATCATCTGGACTGATTCTAAAGTGGGACTCTTCCTTTCAGTGTCCTTTTGCAGAGCCATCTGGCCTCTATTTAAACAATAACGGGGAGGAAAAAGTTAAATCTTGACATTGCCCATCCCCTTTATGGAGATCTCTGATAATTATGTTGAACCAAAATCTGTCTCTCTGTTGAGGAAATCTTATGGATCTAAATTGACTGTGGTTCTGAAAAACAAGAACTAAGTCTTATTTCTTCTGTCACACAGCAGTTCTTCCTATATTTGAAGATCCCCCTCACATTCCCCTGTCATTTAATCTTTTTTTTTTTTTTTTTTTGTAGAGACAGAGTCTCACTTTATCGCCCTGGGTAGAGTGCCGTGGCGTCACACTGCTCACAGCAACCTCCAGCTCTTGGGCTTAAGCGATTCTCTTGCCTCAGCCTCCCGAGTAGCTG
>CAUYON010160773.1:0-13075 GCA_963573935.1 Arctocebus calabarensis
CTCTTTTTTTTTTGCAGTTTTTGGCCGGGGCTGGGTCTGAACCCACCACCTCTGGCATATGGGGCCGGCACCCTCTCCTTTGAGCCACAGGCGCTGCCTGGGACCTGGTTTCTTGTACCCTCAATGAATCCCTAACAATAAATTTAGAAAAAAAATGCTTGCTGGGAAAAGGGGCTCATTATTCTCCCTCAAAGTGACACTTGGCTGCTACTCAAACTGTCACCAGCACAGATTCTATTCTATTCTACCATTTTCACATTTTATGTATAGTAGGGATATTGGTTGCTGTATGGAGGAGACAATACAGGCAAAGCTGAAAGATGATGCCTGTTGGAGTTGAGCAGTGGGTATCCAAAAATCAATATTTCCTCTTAACCTCTGCTAATGATGACATGCTCTCAATAACCCATTTATGCCTTTTGTTGCAAAGATGCAACACACCAGGAGTGGATGCTATTTGTGCTACCTCCTCCAGGTCCTCCTTCAAATTCCTCTCCACATGGTGAAGATTGTTCATAGCAGATGCCTGTGATTCTGCCTGGAGCCTCCTGAGGTCCCAGGACTGTGTCCCATTTGTGCACTGGGAAGACCAGAAGTTGGAGGAGTTACCCCCTAAGGAAGCAGCTCTCAGATAATGCCTGATTATAGTTGGAGGATAAACACCCCCACCCCATCGCCCTTAGGGTGGAGTACTCTGCAGTAGTGCACCAGCCATCTTCCTCAGGTCCCTAACTGCAGGAGCCCTGGTTGTCCACAGGGCTGTCTGCTCATTGGCGCTCCCTGCAGGGTTTAGCGGTTTCCTGCAATCACAGATAAATAAACCTTATCCCCATCTTTGATTGGATTGCGACATCTTTGACTGACATGGTCTGCACCCTAAAACGGAGGTCCCCAACCCCTGGCCAAGCACCTGTACCGCGGACCTGGACCACAGATCTACGCTGCAGAGCAGGAGATGAGGAGCAGGCCAGCGAGGGAAGATTCATTTGTTTTTACAGCTGCTACCTACCTTGAGCTCAGGGGCATTAGATTCCAATGGAAGCAGGAACCCCACTGTAAACTGCACATGAGAGGGATCTAGGCTGTGCTCCTTATCTAATGCCTGGCAATCTGAGGCAGAGCTGAGGCAGTGATGGGGAGGGGCACTGGGGAGTGGCTGCAAATACAGATTATCTTTAGCAGAGAGGTCTGACTACAGAGACTATAAGAAATTAATTGCTGGCACACTCATTAAAACCATTGTTGGGGGAGGCCCCCAACCCCAGGTCGGTGGAAAAATTGTCTTCCGTGAAACCTCTTCGTGGTGCTAAAAAGTTGGGGATCACTGCGTGGAAAGCCACCGGGATGCTGACAGTTGTTTGCATTTGCAAGGCCTGTGGAATTAATGGAGACATTGATGGTCTTTCTGATTAGGTCCTTGAGGTTGTGATTTGGTTGGGTGCAGGACATTACCCCCATTTACAAAAAAGAAAACTGAAGGGCAAACTGCCAGACTGTTCTGTGAGGCAGATGTATCCCGGTCCAAGCCCTGGTCAGGTGCCTCTGAGATCTGAGAATTTGGCTGCAGCCTGAGGGTCAAGCTCACTCCTCCTCTCCTGATTTTGGCAGAGATAGGGAGACGCTGGCCAGTCTCCTTTGCTTCCCTCCCAGGGCAGTGCAGCCTTGAGGGCAGGTTTCAGCTGGGGCTGTGTGTGGGCCTCCTAAGTTGGAATCCTGCAGAGTTCTAGCTCTAAAGAGGTTGAGGCTTGGTGCCTGTGGCTCAATGGGTTAAGGCACCAGCCACGTACATCTGAGCTGGCGGGTTCGAATCCAGCCTGGGCCCACCAAACAACAATGATTGCTGCAACCAAAAAAAAAATGGCCGGGCGTTGTGGCGGGCACCTGTACTTCCAGCTACCTGAGAGGTGGAGGCAGGAGACTCGCTTGAGCCCAAGAATTGGAGGTTGCTGTGAGCTATGATGCCACAGCACTCTATCCAGAGCAACAGCTTGAGGCTCTGTCTCAAAAAAAAAAGAGGATGAGCTGGGACCATCCTAGGGTGAGACTGGTGGGCTTCCAGGGTGCAAGATTTAAGGAGGCATCACTTCTTGCTCAGGGCCCCACAATGAATGTGCAGGAGAATGACAGCCTTATTAAATTTTTTTTTTTTTTTTAGTTTGAGGTAAAGTTCACATAACACAGAAATAACCATTTTATTTTATTATTATTATTTTATTATTTTTTGAGACAGAGTCTCACTCTGTCACCCTGGGTAGAATGCTGTGGCACCATAGCTCACAGCAACCTCAAACTCCTTGGTTCAAGTGATCTTCCTACCTCAGACTCCTGAGTAGCTGGGACTACAGGTGCCTGCCACAATGCCTGGCTAGTTTTTCTATTTTTAGTAGAAATGGTGTCTTGCTCTTGTACAGGCTTGTCTCAAACTCATGAGCTCAAGCAATCCAACTGCCTAGGCCTCCCAGAATGTTAGGATTACAAGCTTGGGCCACTGTGCCCAGCTTAGAATTAACCCATTTTAAAGTGAACAATTCATAGCCAGGCATTGTAGCAGGCGCCTGTAGTCCCATCTACTTGGGAGGCTGAGGCAAGATAATTGCCTAAGCCCAGGAGCTGGAGGTTGCTGTGAGCTGTGTTAACACCATGGCATTCTACCAAGGGTGATAAAGTGAGACTCGGTCATAATCATAAAAAAAATCAATAAATGAAGTGAACATTTCAGGCATTTAGTACATTCACAATTTTGTGCAACAATTATGTCTATCTAATTCCAAAGCATTTGCAATACCCTAAAAGGAGAACTGTCCCCAAGAGCAGTAATCCCCACTCCCGTCCCCCAGCCCCTGGCAACCACCAATCTGCTTTCTGTCTGTATGGATTTGCCTGTTCTGGATATTTCGTATCAGTGGAATCAGGCGATATTTGCCCTTTTCAGTATAACTTCTTTCACTCAGCATCATGTTTTTGAGGTCCACCAACACTGTGGTATATTCCTCTATATATGGCTGAGTAACATTCTATTGTGTGGATGGACCACATTTTGTTTATTGATTCATTTGTTGACAGACATTTAGGTTATTTCCACCTTCTGCTATTTGTGAATGATGCTACTGTGAACAAAGATTTGTTTGAAGACCTGTTTTAAATCTTTTGGGCCCCCCTCCCTTTTTTTTTTTTTTTTGAGACAGAGCCTCAAGCTGTCACCCTGAATAGAGTGCTGTGGCATCACAGCTCACAGCAACCTCCAATTGCTGGGCTCAAGCAAGTCTCTTGCCTCTGCCTCCCAAGTAGCTGAGACTATAGGCATCCACCACAATGCCTGGCCATTTTTTGGTTGCAGCCGTCATTGTTGTTTGGATTTGAACCCGCCAGCTCAGGTGTACGTGGCTGGCGCCTTAGCCTGTTGAGCCATAGGTGCCGAGCCTGGGCCTGCTTTTAAAAAATTTCTGTAGAGAGAGGCAGCACCTGTGGTTCAAAGGAGTAGAGCACTGGCCCCAAATGCTGGAGGTGGCGGGTTCAAACCCAGCCCTGGCCAAAAACTGAAAAAAAAAAAAATTTTTCTGTAGATGGTAGCCCCTTCTGTGGTGGGTAGGGCGCTGTCTCCATATACTGGGGGTGGCAGGTTCGAACCCAGCCCCGGCCAAACTGCAACAAAAAAATAGCTAGGCATTGTGGTAGGTGCCTGTAGTCTCAGCTACTTAGGAGGCTGAGGCAAGGGAATCACCTAAGCCCAGGAATTGGAGGTTGTTGTGAGCTGTGATGCCATGGCACTCTGTCAAGGGCGATACAGTGAGACTCTGTCTCTCTAAAAAAAAAAAAAAAAAAAAAATTCTGTAGAGATGGAGTCTTGCTTTGTTGCCCAGGCTGTTCTCAAACTCCTGGCCTCCACTTTCCAAAAGTATAGAGATTAGAGGCATGAGCCTCTGCTCCTGGTCCTGCCTTCTTTACATTTTGTACCCCCTCTCCCTAGGTCTGGCCCTAGGGATGAAACTGGCATCTTATGCTCCTGAACTGGGGTAGAGACCCAAGGGATCTCACTCCTCATCCCTTGGCCAGCCCAGGAATGAGGCACTCCATGCCAGCAGGGAGCTGGAGATTTTCTTTCACGCCCTTCTTCCTCCCCATCCTCAAGAGACCCCAAAGCCCTGTTCCATTCTAGAGATTGTTCAGAAACTGGAGCTTCCACTGTTTCCTAGGCACTGGCTCTATCCTGGAGACCTGGGTAACTGGATCTTAAGTTCCAGCTGTGTCCTCAGTTTCTTTATCTGTGAACCAATTGTCCTGGGGATTAACTGAGGCCACTAAGCAAAAAAAGACTGGTCTAGTTTATCCTTAGTCATGCTGGCTTAGAGCCTCTACTTGATGCCCCCAAGTGTCAGGCCCCATTTAGGATGTGCAGGAACATAGTATTCTCTTCCTGCCACTCCACACGTGATACAGTTCTCTCAGCTTCCCCAAGGGGGACCAGGAAAGAGGTGGCTGAAGCCAGGGGGCACCTTCATCTGTGTGTATATGAACATCTGGGTCCCTGTCCGGGAGGACCATCACCTCTGCTGGGGGCTATCACCTCTTTGCCCAGTGCGGCCTCAAACCACTGCGTGGTTGAATTTTCTCCACTTCCCAGGCCCTCGAGTGCCCAGAGGCCCAGGAAAAGAAAAGCTAGGAGACTTCTAGGGATATGTGTCCATTTGGGGTAGAGGTGGGGGCAGGCCATGCCCACTTCAGGGAAATTCATATATGTGAAAGCTGAGGGTCTTGGGATCCTAGACTAGCGCTTACAAAGGAGCGTGTCCTGCCCATCCCCACCCTGCTCCTGTGCTCCCCACCCCTTGCTACAGGCCCACTCACATACCTGGGCTTGTTCATCCAGTAAGATTGGATGCTGATCAAGTAATACAGAAATAGTAAGCATCGGAGTTTATTTGTGGATTGTGCCAGACAGGAGGCCTCTGGAGACCCCTCTTTTGGTTCTGTGAGCTCCAGAAACTGCCCATTAGGGCAGTGTTCCACCACCAACCAACCAAAAGCAGCACAGAAACTGTTGACATGCATTAAGGATACATGAGAAGATCCTTGCAATGGCTCACAGGAAGTTACGGGTCTCACAGAAGCCTTAGGAGGCTGGGGCCCTTCCTGTCTCCATTTTACAGACAAGGAAACTGAAGCCGAGTGGCAAGGCCCTCAGCCAAAGTCTCATAGCCAGGAGTCTGGGTCCAGCCCTCGAGGCACACTCCTGACCTTAGGCTGCTCTGAGCTCCGCAAATGTGAATTTGAAATGTTCATATTGCGGGGGTGGGGGGAGGTGTGCAGCAGGGAATCGCAGAGTCTGAGACTTGTATCGTCAGCAGCTTGGGGGTTACAGGATCTGGGTGGGAATCCTGGGACCCCTGGTAGGTCACTGCTCTCTTGGGGCCTCGGTTTCCTCATCTGTAAAATGGATGGAGACACTTAGAGAATCACTGCCTAAGCCTTGGCCTCCCCTCTTGCCTATAACTGAACCTCATTCACTCTGGGATAGCCATACTTCCCATCCTCCCCTGCAGCAAGGTATTGCCATGTAGCTCTGTGCTGGTCACTAAGATGTAAACAGAAGGGTCCCAAGGCCTCCCAGGGTGACTTTCAGAGGACATCAAACCAGTCCTGGCCTCTGCCTTTCCCTCTAAATGAGGAGGGGAAGGCCATAGCACTGGCTACCATTTTAACCACAAGGTAAAATTGAGGACAAAGCCTGGGATGTACCCAACTGAGGAAAAAAAAGGCCTACTACTAGTGCAGCTGAGCCTGGACCTATCTCTATGGTATCCTTTTCCTGCCAGGCCTCTATCACTGATTTCTGAGTTTACACCAGTGTGGAATCCTTCCCTGTACTCCCTGGCCTGTGGCCTAGCATGCTATGCATCTCACGGGTTACCCCATCCCAGTGCCCCATGCTGGCCGACAGTGTCCGATGCATCCGAGATGCAGGCAGCCTGCTTTCCTGGCCTCCCCCGAGGGCTGCAGGTGCTGTGGCAGTGGCCACAGGTCCAAGGGATTCCCCAGGATCTGGGAAGAATGTATAGGGGGTCTGGTGATGACTACCCTGCTGGGGCTGAGCTCTGGGGCTGGCCTTGGAGACTTCAGCAGTGCGGGTGAGGTCATCTTCAATGGATGGTGTGGACAACTCATGGGGTCCACGGCGGGTGGCCCGGGCGGCCCGGAGCAGAGTGTGGGTCAGCACAGCCACCAGGACTACCGCACCTGAACCGAGGATGGAGGCAGCTGCTGCGCCTGTCTCGATTTCGAAAAGCAGCAAGGCATAGATGGACAGTGCTAGGGAAGGAAACAGCTCTCATTTACCCAGTCCACAAATATTTGCTCTCCAATCCCTCAGGGGGGTTCCTCCCCCCCGCCCAGGGAATAATCATTGAAAACCCTGCGACATGACAGGCACATAGATTAAGCATCTAATCCTCTCACACTCTGCCAATACATCATCACGTGCATTTTACAATAAGGAAACTGGGGTCCAGAGAGGTTAAGGGACTCCTCTGTAGCTACACAGCTGGGAAATGATGGGGGTAGGATTTTAACCCTGGCCACCTGACTGCAGAGTCTGTCCTCTCAACCACAAGACTGCCTCATGACTGCTCAACAAAAAGGGTCCCACTTTAGCAGCTGTGGGTGGGGGCTTTCCTGAGGAGGCAGTATTTGAGCTAAAACCTGCGGCGGAAGAAGAACCAGCCCTTGGGAGAGCTGAGGAAGGTGATCCCCGCAGTTGATACAGCAAATGCAAAGGTCCTGGGGTGGAAACACCCAAGAATATTTGAGGCTCAGCGAAAACAAAACGAAAACCAACAAAACATTAAGGAACAGACTAGTAGGGAGGGGGTAGTGGTGGTGACCACGGGGGGGGGGGGGGACAGTCTGCCGGTGGTCGGGGAGCCAGCCTAATAACCATGCCACTGCCACTGGATCCTCACCTGATAGGGTGCACAGGTTTGTTCTGCCCCGGGCTTGAGTGACCTTGAGAGAACCACACTTCTCTCTAACCTCAGCTAATCTCAAGAAGGTGGTCAGCAACCCTGATCTTGAGGACCTGAACTAGCCCTTCCTCATCCTATTATTCATTTGGCACACACCATTTTTAGTTGATTGTCCCGCGGACTATAGGTGATTTAGCAGCTTTTATCCACTAGATGCCAGCAGCATCCCACCCCCAATGCTGTTTGGATCACTAAAAATGTCTCTAGACACTGCCAGGTGTCTCCTGAGACTGGATTCAGCACTACTTGATAATCACTGGTCCAGTGCCTACCCTCGTGGCTAGCCAGTGATGCGGTATTAATGATTGGTGAAAGGATATCACATGACCTAGGCTCAGCCTATCAGAGTCAGTCCTGTGACTTTCAGCTTGGGCTACTGGGATAGAGGAATTTTCTTACCCCAATGGCTGGGGTATTTCTGGGCAAGAAGAAATGGTGCAGGCTTTTTGGTACTTTATGGGCTATCTTATGCTCCCTCTGATTCTGCAGCCTTGCTTTTGCAGATACCAGAATTTATCATGTGTGACATATTAGAGCAAGGCCAAAGATTTTTTTGTCTTTTGGTCTAAACATTTTGAAAGGGATTTTATAATTATTCTTTTGGCTTTGGCCAGTAATGAATGGTTGATTGGCTGGACAGGCCTTGGAATTCTTGCTGGATGAGGTCACCTAACCTCAAAAAGAATCTAAATGGGAGGTGAATGAATTCTCAATTTTATGCTTAATGAAGCTGATATAATGATACTTTTTGTTTTTTGCCTTTTATGAGTTTTCTTGTATTTTAGAATAAGGATTTTTTTTTTTTGAGGCAGAGTCTCACTTTTGTTGCCCAGGCTAAAATGCCATGGTGTCGGCTTACTTCAAAGCAACCTCAGACTCCTGGTCTCAAGAGATCCTCCTGCCTCAGCCTCACAAATAGCTGGGACTACAGGTGCCCTCCGTGACACCCAGAAAAATTTTCTTTCTTTCTTTAGTAGAGATATGGTCTCACTCTTGCTCAAGCTGGTCTAGAACTCCTGAGATCAAGTGACCCTTCCACCTCAGCCTCCCAGAGTACTAAGATTACAGGTGTGATCTACCAAACCTGGCTAAAAAAAATGATATTTTATTCCAGGAGTGCCCAACTATTTTTCCCCTCTGCCTTATATTGGAAGAATAAGAGTTGTTTTGGGGGGCGGTAACTGTGGCCCAGTGAGTAGGGCGTGAGGCCCATATGCCGAAGGTGGCTGGGTTCAAACCCAACCTCGGCTGAACTGCAAAACAAAAAAATAGCCAGGCGTTGTGGTGGTTGCCTGTAGTCCCAGCTAGTCGGGAGGCTGAGGCAAGAGAATCGCCTAAGCCCAGGAGTTGGAGGTTGCTGTGAGCTGTGTGATGCCACCGCACTATACCGAGAGCAATAAAGTGAGACTCTGTCTCTACAAAAAAATAATAATAATAATAAAATAAATAAATAATAAAAAATAAAAGAGTTATTTTTGGGCTACATATTAAATGCACAAACACTAACAAAAGCTGATTAGCAGGAAAAAAAAAAGCCAGTGCATACTTTTTGTGATATTCAGCACCACAGATAAGCAAAAAAAGTCCTCAGAAAATCAGCATGTGACCCGTGGGTCACAGATTGGACACTCCTGTCTTATTCTCTAGCTCAATAACATTTTTGTTGGCCCAAGCAAAGCCTCAGGTTGTAGACATTTTGCCAAAAAGTGCTTATAGGCTCAGTGTAGTGGCTTGCGACTATAATCTCTGCACTTTGAGAGGGTCACTTGCGGCCAGGAGTTTGATACCAGTTTAGGTAACATACCCAGGGCCCCATCTCTTTTTTTTTTTTATTTAAAAAAAATTTTTTTTTTTTTGAGCCAGAGCCTCAAGCTATCACCCTGGACAGAGTTCTGTGGTGTCACAGCTCACAGCAACCTCCAGTTCCCAGGCTCAAGCAAGTCTCCTGCCTCTGCCTCCCAAGTAGCTGGGACTACAGTTGCCCGCCACAACGCCTGGCCATTTTTTGGTTGCAGCCGTCATTGTTGTTTGGCGGGCCCAGGCTGGATTCGAACCCGCCAGCTCAGGTGTACATGGCTGGCGCCTTAGCCCGTTGAGCCACAGGTGCCGAGCCAGGGCCCCATCTCTTAAAAAAAATAGTGCTTACAGATATGGGCATCATTCTCAGAGAAAAGCCCGCTCAGGGGATAACAGATGAAGTGAAGTGAGAAGCATGTCTGCTAACCTCTATGATCATCTGATTGCAGCCATACTTGAGGCCAACTACCACTTACCATTTTGGATATATGAGCTCCCACTTCACTCTTCTTTTTAAAATGTCCATATCTGGAGCATTTTATTAAGTCACACAACAGATGTTGTGCAGAATTTCCTGTGCTTTAATTATATACAAACTCCTGCAGTGAACTCTAGGGTCATGTCTCATAAAAAATATTGTAATTACATGTGTTTGTTTATTTTATTTATTTATTTATTTATTTATTGAGACAGAACCTCAAGCTGTCAGCCTGGATAGAGTGCTGTACCATCACAGCTCACAGCAACCTCCAATTCCTGGACTCCAGTGAGTCTCCTGCCTCCTCCTCCCAAGTAGCTGGGACTACAGGTGCCCGCCACGAGGCCCAGCTATTTTTTGGTTGCAGCCGTCATTGTTGTTTGGTGGCCCGGGCTGGATTCGAACCCGCCAGTCCAGGTGTATGTGGCTGGCGCCTTAACCCGTTGAGCCACAGGCGCCAAGCCTCTTTTTACCTTTTGAAATCAGGCCCTAATTAATTTCCATTTTAAATATTTATCTTTAAAGCAGTAATAGTTTGTTAGGCAGTTAAAGGTAGAAGGAAAAGAATGGGACGTGCCAAAGATTTGGCTTCACCCTTTCCAGGTAACTGATCTACGTTACATTCAGGTTACCTCAAACTCCATTAATCTTGTACTGAATCTCTTTTTGTTTAATAAGCTCCTTCCCTTCTCTTCTAGGTGTCCTCAAACTTTTTAAGCAGGGGGCCAATTCACTGTCCCTCAGACTGTTGGAGGGCCGGACTGTAGTTTAAAAAAAAACATTATGAACAAATTCCTGTGCACACTGCACATATCTTATTTTGAAGTAAAAAACAAAATGGGAACAAATACAATTCACACTGCCGCATGTGGCCCGCGGGCCATAGTTTGAGGACCCCTGTTTATTAAGAGGAAAATGGTAGACTGTGGCCCAAGCTGATTGCAGAGCAGGTTTACAAAAGCCTCTTTAGTTTCAATCGGTGTTTAGTTTTATACTTACCCTCAGAGAAAAAACAACTTCAGTTAGGGTTTGGCTTAATCAAAGTGCACCTTCAGATGGGCTTCCAGAGTTACATTTTATTTCACAGGCAAACAAACCCCTTTATTTTATTCTGCTCTACAAGGAACATATTTACCAAGATACTTCTATGGCTTTAATGACTCATATTCACAAGTCCACCCACGGTTAATTATTTTTCTTTACAAGAAAAATAAATCCTTATAAAGGAAGTATATAATCCTTTCACAAAATGAAAATAGAAATGACTGTTTCTTAACATGGCATTCTCCTGAACTATACTGGAGCAGAAGTTAGAGATGTAGGGCAATGCTGCTTAAATTTTTCAAGAATGCAAAACTCCAAAGAATATCATATACTAAATATCTACGGACATTCTTTCCACTTCTTTTTAACAGGACATACAAAACTACCACTACATTGCAACAACACCCTTTTTCATTATCAAACCTCAAATGTATTCATCAAAAATAAAATGAAATGATTTAGTCAAGTACTATAGTAATCAAGTATTAACAGTATTTTGGGGTATGATTTATTTTTCTAAATATTTATGTAATTCCTGTAAGCTTTCAAGGTACATAGTATAAAAATATTTTTATGTAGAAGTGAGCTACACAAACCTTATATTTGCTCTTTAAAGTGCATTTTAATATAATCTTTAAGTGTTTTAACCTTATATTTGCTCTTTAAAGTGCATTTTAATGTAATCTTTAAGTGTTAAAGGGCAGAAAGTCTTGAGGGCTAGACTCTATCCTAGAAATGTTAATTCATCTCCTTGCATTGGGGTAAGAAGGAGAAAAGGTGAAAGCCGAAAGTCAGACTGATTCTAAAAGAACCAAGTGCATGCTTTTATTGATACCTTGCCCTTTGCAGAGTGCATCAGTGAGTAGGTGACATTTGCTTGAGGCTTAACTCCATTTGTTACTGAAGGGATACTCTGGGTACTGCAGAACACAAATTGAGAAATGGAAAAGAGGCTTTGCGTTTAAATCTGCTCTTCTTAAAATTATTAATGGGTCCCGGGTTTTAGAACTACATTTTAGTTAGTAAATACTGGTGGAGGATATATTTCCATCTAGATTAATGGTGTTTTCCAGTAGCGATCAAAGGAGGTATTTTTTGTAACTGTTTTTTTTTTTTTTTTTTTTTTTGAGACAGAGCCTCAAGCTATCACCCTGGGTAGAGTGTCGTGGCATCACAGCTCACAGCAACCTCCAATTCCTGGGCTCGAGCAAGTCTCCTGCCTCTGCCTCCCAAGTAGCTAGGACTACAGGCGCCCGCCACAACGCCTGACTATTTTTGTTTGGGTTGCAGCCGTCATTGTTCGTTGGCAAGCCCAGGCTGGATTTGAACCCTCCAGCTCAGGTTTACATGGCTGGCGCCCCAGCCCGCTGAGCCACAGGTGCCAAGCCTATTTTTTGTAACTGTAGTGTCAGCTGACTCTAGCTGAAGGTATACGTGGTTAGAATTTGTCTTCTTATTTTCAATCTATCTTCAATGTTTTCCTTTAAGCGCGGTTCAACTTTTCTACTCAGTGAGGAATATCTTCCATTTGTTCCATGATGTTGTACCAACATATCACAAGTAAGTGTCACTGTTTTTTATTTCTATATATCTAAAATGTTTGTAATTTAAATTAAAACCAGTTATTTTATATTCCCACCAAAGATATTTTGATTGCTAAAATTCACAATAAAGTGCAGTAAACCTTTTAAAATTACATATTCGTAAGACTTGGTCATTTAATACTAAATAGGATACGATAATCTTGCTGTGTAGTGGGTGATGCAAATTTATAAACTCAAAAGAACTGTACTATGTTTTGATGCTGAGCATTTTCAGAACTGCATTACTTTAGTTAAAAAATAAAAAAGGTAGTACTCCATATTGTTATCCAGTAAATGTACCACATTTTCCCTTGGCATTCATAGCTCTGCACATTTAATATCACAAACGATAACTGTTTAACTGTCAAGTATCATCAGTATTCTGTCTACCTGTTTTAGGCAATATTTACCTGATAGCTTGTGTTTTAAAAGTATTGTTTTTAAATGTTAATCTGAAAAGTAATTCATCTCTAAATCTCTAGGAGTTAGTTTATTCATCTTTAAACCTCTTTGTTATTAGGATTGTTTTGGATGCCTTTTATAAATGTTTTTGATAATATGTCAGCAGAGCTATTCCTTAGCCAAGGACTCTGCTTTCTAAGATAAAAATCAGTTTGTTATTTAAAGTATTTTTAGCTCTTATTTTTGCATAATTGAGATGTTTTTAACTAGGCCTACCTGATGTTTTTACTGTAAAAGAGAGCTTATTTATTGTGAACCTTACTATTTTTATTTGTATTCTCTTTCTTGTGGTTTCAAGTTTTTATTTTGTTTTCTACTTAGTCAAGTTAAAGAAATATTTAGTCCAGTTAAGAGAAAACATTTGGGTTAGCTGACAGTCTTGTCCTTGGGGACTCAGAAACATTTGGCTTAGAAGTTTCTATGACTCAGAAACATTTTCCCTCTGCCGTGGAGTTAGATTTGCCATTCTCCTTTGTATGCTCTCAGAACTTTGTGCTGGAGTTTAGTGTGCCTTGAAATCACCTGGACAGCTTGTTAAAACATTTATTGCTGGGGCGGCTCCTGTGGCTCAGCGAGTAGGGCACCGGCCCCATATACCGAAGGTGGCGGGTTCAAGCCCGGCCTCGGCCGAACTGCAAAACAAAAAAATAGCCGGGCGCTGTGGCGGGCGCCTGTAGTCCCAGCTACTAGGG
>CAUYON010160774.1:0-23819 GCA_963573935.1 Arctocebus calabarensis
TATGTTCCAGTTCCATCCATGTAAACATGAAAGAGGTAAACTCTCCATCTTTCTTTAAGGCTGCATAATATTCCATGGTGTACATATACCACAATTTATTAATCCATTCGTGGGTCGATGGGCACTTGGGCTTCTTCCATGACTTAGCAGTTATGAATTGGGCTGCAATAAACATTCTGGGACAGATATCTTTGTTATAATGAGGTTTTTGGTAAATACCTAGTAAAGGAATTATAGGATCAAATGGTAGTTATATTTTTAGAACACTAAGTATTCTCCAAACATCCTTCCAAAAGGAACGTATTAGTTTGCATTCCCACCAGCAATGTAGAAGTGTTCCCTTTTCTCCACATCCACACCAGCATCTCTGGTTTGGGGATTTTGTCATGTGGGCTAATCTTACTGGAGTTAGGTGATATCTCAAAGTAGTTTTTATTTGCATTTCTCTGATGATTAAGGATAATGAGCATTTTTTCATGTATTGGTAGGCCATCCACCTGCCTTCTTTGCAGAAGTTTCTCTTCAAGTCTTTTACCCACCCTGAGATGGGATCACTTGTTCTTTTCTTGCTAATAGGTTTGAGTTCCCTGTGGATTCTGGTGATTAAACCTTTGTAGGAAGCATAAACTGCAAATATTTCCTCCCATTCTGAGGTCTGTCTGCTTGCTATACTTACTGTGTTTGTGGCTGTGTGGAAGCTTTTTAGTGTGATCAGGTCCCAGTAGCGCAATTTTGATACTGCTTCAATTGCCTGGGGCATCCTCCTCATAAAACATTCACTCAGGTTGATTCCTTCAAGAGTTTTCCCTGAACTTTTTTCTAGTTTTTTTATAGTTGCATGTTTTAAGTTTAAATCTTTAATCCAGTGAGAGTCTATCTTACTTAATGGTGAAAGGTGTGGATCCAGTTTCAGTCTTCTACAGGTTGCCAGCTAGTTCACCCAGCACCATTTGTTAAATAGGGAGTCTTTTCCCCACTGAATGTTTGTCATTGGCTTGTCAAAGATCAAATAATGGTACATAGCTTGGTTCATCTCTTGGTTCTCTATTCTGTTCCATACATCTACCTCTCTGTTTTTTTGCCAGTACCATGCTGCTTTGATCACTATCGATTTATAGTACAGTCTCAGGTCTGGTAGCGTGATTCCTCCTGCTTTGTTTTTATTTCTAAGTAATGTCTTGGCTATTCAAGGCTTTTTCTGATTCCATATAAAATGAAGTATTATTTTTTTGAGAGCTTTAAAATATGACAATGGAGCTTTAATAGGAATTGCATTAAAATTGTATACTGCTTTGGGTAGTATGGATATTTTAACAATGTTTATTCTTCCCAGCAATGAGCATTGTATGTTTTCCATATGTTGACATGTTCAGCTATTTCTTTTCTTAGAGTTTCATAGATCTCTTTATAGAGATCTTTCACGCCCTTTGTTAGGTAAACTCCCAAATAGTTCATCTTTTTTGGCACTGCTGTGAAAGGAACAGAGTCCTTGACTGTTTTTTCAGCTTAGCTATTGTTGGTATATATAAAGGCTACCAATTTATGAGTTTTGATTTCGTAGCCCGAGACACCGTTGTATTCCTTGGTCACTTCTACAAGTTTTGTAGTAGAATCCCTGGTGTTTTCCAGATATACAATCATATCATCTGCCAAGAGTGAAAGTTTAATCTCTTCTGACCCTATGTGGATACCCTTGATTGTTTTTCTTCCCTAATTGCAATGGCTAAAACTTCCATTACAATGTTGAAGAGCAATGGAGACAATGGGCAACCTTGTCTGGCTCCTGATCTAAGTGGAAATGATTTCAACTTAACTCCATTCAGTACAATATTAGCTGTGGGTTTGCTGTAGATGGCTTCTATTAGTTTGAGAAATGTCCCTTATAGATCAATTTGCTTAAGTGTTCTGATCATGAAGGGATGCTGGATATTATCAAAAGCTTTTTCTGCATCAATTGAGAGAATCATATGGTCTTTATTTTTTAATTTGTTTATGTGGTGAATTACATTTATAGATTTATGTATATTGAACCAATCTTGAGACCCTGGGATAAAACCCACTTGGTCATGGGGTATAATTTGTTTGCTGTGTTGTTGGATTCTGTTTGTTAGGATCTTATTGAATATTTTTGCATCAATATTCATTAGTGATATTGGTCTAAGATTTTCTTTTCTTGTTGGGTCTTTTCCTCATTTATAGATCAAGGTGATGTTTGCTTCATAGAATGTGTTGGGTAGTATTCCTTCTTTTTCTATATTTTGGAAAAGGGTGAGTAACATAGGTACTAGTTCCTCTTTAAAGGATTGGTAGAATTCTGACATGAATCCATCTGGTCCCAGGCTTTTCTTTTTAGGGAGATTTTGTATAGTTGATGCTATTTCAGAAATTGATATGGGCCTGTTCAACATTTCCTCTTCATTCTGGCTAAGTCTAGAAAGGTGGTGTGCTTCCAAGTATTGGTGGATTTCCTTCAGATTTTCACATTTCTGAGAGTAAAGTTTCTTATAATATTCATTAAGGATTTTTTGAATTTCTGAGGGGTCTGTTGTCATGTCATCTTTACCAATTCTGATTGATGAAATTAGAGATTTTACTCTTTTTTTCCTGATTAGGTTAGCCAAAGCTTTATCTATTTTATTGACCTTTTCAAATAACAAACTTTTAGATTTATTGATCTGTTGTATAATTCTTTTGTTTTCCATTTCATTTTATTCTGCTCTGATTTTGGTTATTTCTTTTCTACTGCTGGGTTTGGGGTTGGAATGTTCTTCCTTTTCCAGTTGCTTGAGATGTCCCATTAAGTTGTTAACTTCCTCTCTTTCCGTTCTCTTGAGGAAGACTTCTAGTGCTATAAATTTCCCTCTTAGGACTGCCTTTGCAGTATCCCAGAGGTTCTGATAATTTGTGTCTTCATTTTCGTTTTGTTCCAAAAATTTGGTAATTTCCTTCTTAATCTCCTCTATGACCTGTCTATTGTTCAGCATACGGTTATTTAGCTTCCATGTTTTTGTATGATTATGCAGATTCCTATTTCTATTGAGTTCAATTTTTATTCCATGATGGTCCAAGAAGATACAGGGAATAATTTCTATTCCTTTAAATTTGCTGAAGTTACATTTGTGACCTAAGATGTGATTGATTTTGGAGTATGTTTCATGGGCTGATGAGAAGAACGTGCATTCAGTTTCATTAGGATGAAATGTTCTGTAGATTTCTGTTAAATCCAGTTGTTGAATGGTTAAGTTTAAATCTAAAATTTCTTTGCTTACTTCTTATTGGAGGATCTATGTAACACTGCTAAAGGAGTATTAAAATCTCCAACTACTATAGAGCTGGAGGAAATCAAGTTACTCAAGTCTATTAGAGTTTTTCTTATAAATTGAGGCACATTCTGGTTGGGTGCATAAATATTAATAATTGAAATCTCATCATATTGAGTATTACCTTTAACAAATATGAAGTGTCCATCCTTATCCTTCCTTACTTTGGTTGGTTTAAAGCCCTTTGTATCTGCAAATAACATCGCAACATCTACTTTTTTTCTGCTTTCCATTTGCCTGGAATATAGATGACCATCCCTTCACCTTGAGTCTAAATTTATCTTTTAAGGTAAGATGAGATTCTCGTATTCAGCAGATATCTGGCCTGAGTTTTTGTACCCAGTCAGCCAGCCTATGCCTCTTTAGAGGACAATTTAAACCATTCGCATTAATTGAGAATATTAATAAGCCTTTCCAAAGGGAAGTGGACATTTTTAATCCATTCACTATTGTGGAGGTTGGAATTTGATTGAAAGTGTCTGAGTGAGTTTACTTTTGTGGTGGAGGATTACCTTGGTCACTATGAAGGATAGGTCTGAGAATATACTGGAGAGCTGGTTTAGTTATGGCAGATTTCTTCAACATGTGATGTCATTAAAGTATTTAATTTCTCCATCATAAATGAAACTCAGTTTAGCTGGATGCAGGATCCTGGGTTGAATGTTATTTTGTTTTAGGAGATTAAAAATTGATGGCCATCCTCTTCTGGCTTGAAAGTTTTGAGTCTAGAGATCTGTAGTTATTCTAATATTCTTCCCCTTGTAGGTTATGGTTTTCTTCCATCTGGCTGCTTTCAGAATTTTCTCCTTCATGTTAACTTTAGTGAAGTTAATTATGATGTGCCTGGGGAATGTCTTATTTGGGTTGAGTCATGCTGGGGTTCGGAAACTGTCTGCTATCTGAATTTCAGAATCTCTTGGCATGTCTGGAAAGTTATCTTTCATAACCTCATGAAGAAGTGACTCTGTGCCTTGTGAGGCCACTTTGTTGCTTTCAGGTATCCCTATAAGGCAAATATTGGTTTTCCTTGAATTATCCCAGAGCTCTCTCAGAGAATAATCCATTTTTGCCCTCCATTTCTCTTCCTCTTTGGATGCTTGGGAGCATTCGAAAGTGTTGTCTTCAATGTCAGAAATCCTTTCTTCTGCTTGCTCCATTCTGTTACTGAGGGATTCTGCTGTATTTCTAACATCTTTGAGGGCTGCAACTTCTTGTCTCAATGTGTCAAAATCTTTGGTCATTTTGTTTTTGAATTCCTTGACTGCTTGAGACAATTTTTAAAATGCTCCCTGAATTTCTAAATCCAACTTTTCCTCAATTTTATTGATCTTATTTGCAATCCAAATTCTGAATTTGGTTTCTGACATCTCAGCCTTCTGTTTATGCATAGAATCTTCAGTTGTGTCCACCAAATTGTTCCTTGGGGGTTTGATCTGCTCTGGTTGTTCATGTTGCCAGAGCTTTTTTGCTGATTCTGCCCCATGATTATTTTGCATCATTTGGCAAGATGAGCAGATAAGGATAATTTAGGTTGGGGGTTCTAGAAGTAGTGACTGGTCAGTCATTTGCATGAAAACTGGGACTGACATCTGTACCTGTTCCCCCTAGAGTTTGGCCATGACCTGTTCTACTGCCTGGGAAACTTGGGACCTTCTTGGTCTGGTGGGGTTAAGTGGCTCTGTCTTGTTTTCAGCCGATCTCTGTCTTACCCTAAAGAATCAGTTACTCTGGGTTGAAGTCTGAGCTGTGGAGAAATACCAGCAGTTAAGTCACCCTACCCCCACAGGCAACACTTGGAAAAGGAAAATCAATTCTTCCCACTACCACACACCCAGGGTACCACTTTGGACAGTCCTCAGGTGATTGACCCAGTTGAAGAGGTCTCAATCAATTGTCCCAGTCAGCACCGACCTCAGGTGGGAGAGTTCAAAAGGTCTCCAGCAACTAGATACCAAGGGTCTGCTGGAAGGTCAAGTATAATTCGCTCTGGTGCTCTGTGAGCTCAGAAGGGCCCCCCCACCAACAAATAAATTAGTCTGGGAAGGTTGATGCCTCCTTCCCCACTTTGTACCTCTTTCACACCCAGTCACTGGTAGCCCCACAGGGCTGTGATCTAGTTCCCTCCAAAGAGCAGATGCTCCAGGGGGTTGTGCCTGCCTGAGTCACAGGGAGATCTGAGTCTCCTCAGCCAGGCTGCCAGTCTCTGCCACTCCTGTCACTATTCGGCAGGGGGAGGTGAGGCCTGACAACCTCGGGTACTTGATAGGGGCTGGGGCAAATCACTCAGTTCTAGCCCTGTCCCTGATTGATATTGTTGACAGAACAGAACAACTTCACTGAATTTGTTTCTGTCCCGGCTATTTTCCCCCTTTGTCTCAGCTTTGATCCCCTGAGGGCTGAGTGTGCTTGAAGCTCAGTAAAGCAGTCCTCTGGGTCAGCCCTGCCCTGGTTGTCTGCTGTCTCTATGGTATTCTAATCCCCCGTGCACCACCCAGGCCGGTTCTGCCTCAGGCATACCCTTTACTCCTGGGGCCTGCACTCTGTCCCAGATCTGTTCCACTAGCCGCTGCCACCAGAGAAGCTTCCTGGCCTCCCCAGGTTGCCCAGAGAGACTGGGAGTGTTCCTTCAAAATATCCCCAGGGGTGTGAGCCCCACCATCACTGTTCCCGCTGCTGCCAGTGCCTCAGGGTACTGCCTCTCCCTCAGCTGATTATCTTCTCCTTACTCCCGAGCTCGAAAGTCAGCACAAATCAGCATCAGTCCATGTCCCATCTACACCCCTCGAGAAAAGGCCTAAGAATCTGGACTCTATTGGGAACAGGCTTCCAGGCTTCAGGGTGAAAGTGGAGGGGAGTGCCAGGAATTCAAAATTGCAGGTACAGAGTATATACAGTTTTATACAGTTTTATGCCTGGAAGGAGAGTGCCATGGTACCCTAGTAGGGGAAGAAGGTCCAGTTTTTAGAAGGTCTCTCCCGTGGGGTAAAATGGGAGGATATTTGAACTCTGCTCACTTGTTTGTATGGAGGTATGGAATATACTGCGAGCCATTCTCATGGGGGAGGGGACTCCCATCTGCTTGGTGATGGATTCTGTACCTTTTGTTTGTATTCTTGGGGTCGCAGGTTGCCTCAGCAGGGTTGATGTGTGTTCTTTGACCTTCTCTTTTGATTCAGATATGAACCATTGGCTTTCTTGCTAAATTTCTGTCCTTTAACTCTCTTTCTGGATGGGAGCCTCTGTGGAAAGCTGGCTACAGACTGCCATCTACAGAACCTCCAATTTTTATGTGGTTAGTCAGAAATTTGGAAATCCTGAACTTGCAACTGGTGTATAAAGGGTGAGTGTAAGGGCATCTGATGAGACTGAGTTCCAGACCTACGGGATCTGGGGCTTCTTCAGGTAGATAAATGGAGCATCAGAACTGAATTGCATTAGATGATCCCCCCCCCTCTCCCCAGCTAGCATCTGCTGCAGAACTGATTGCTTGCTTGGTGTGTACACACCTGGCCACAGAAGCATTTTTGTTATGAAAGTACAGAAGGAGAAACTGGTATTTTTTTTTTTAACTCACCTGGTCACAGAAGCCATCTTGTGAGATTGCAACAGAAGAAACAACTTTGTTTTCTTCTACTCGGGAAGTAACACGTTGACATTTCACCAAATCAGATCACACTAAACCAAAAAAAAAAAAAAAAAAAAGCCAAAGGAAGATATTTTGAAATTTCTCATAAATGTTTTAGAGTCATATTTATTTATAACAAGTTTGTCACAGAAACTTTTTGAAATAATTCACAAGATTACTTATACTAAAATATAACTAAAGGAAAATAAAGACTTGGAGAAATATAAATTAAGATAGATTATCAGGACCAAAAGAAAAATTAGATTTATATATATGTTCTGTGCTTTTACTAAAATTGAGCTAAAATTTTCCTTCTAAGCATCTGGGCATCTTCTAATGAATGGAACAACAAAATTGATCCATGAATGTTTTTTAAGTGATGTAAAAAGAAGAATTCAAAGTAGTTCAATGAAGAATTTTTCACAGGCCTTAAAAGTGTAAAGCAAGAATATAGAAGACAGCATTTTCAGTAGCTTTCCTACTGTGCAGGTACTGATGTGTTTTATAAAAAATTTTTCTTCTGTGTGTCACCTGCCAAGTGCAGACTGAGGGCAACATGTCAAACCATCACCTACTAAGCATAACTCTGCCAAGTGTGAGGGTGGGGGAGAGGACAGAGGAATGGATGCAGGGTAGTGGCCTACTCTCTCTTACACCTATACTAATTCTTTTTTTTTTTATTTTTCCAGGTTTTGGCAGGGGTCAGATTTGAACCCACCATCTCCAGTATATGGGGCCAGAACCCTACTCCATTGAGCCACAGGCACTGTCCTCCTATACTAATTCTTTCAGTGGATTCAAAAAGCCTATTATCACCCAACGTTATTGAAGTATAATTGACAAATAAAAATTATATATATATTTAAGGTGTGCAATATATTTCAGGTGTACATTATGAAACAGTTACCACAATCAAGCTAATTAACACATCTATCGCCTCACACATGGGGGGGGTTGTGAGCATGTGTGGATGACGAGAACACACAAGTTCTACTCACATTTCAAGTGCCCAAAGTAACACTGTTAACTACAGTTACCATGCTGTACTTAAGTTCCCAGAAGTCATTCGTCTCACTACTGAAAGTTTACACCCTTTGACCAGCATCTTTCCATTCAGCAAGCTATGATGGCTGCTCATGGCAAGAAAGTTCATTGAGACAGCAACCTGACACAAATCTTTATAAACAACACACAGAAGACTTTGAGAGGAGCACCATGTCTCCACAACACGGTGATCAGGGATTCTACCCTCTATCTCAGACCAACTGCCAAACCTTCCTTAAAAGTAAAGCTAACTTGGCCACGTGTAGTTTCACCCCGTGGCCATTTACTGCATTTCCAGATCTTTTCCCTCATTATAATATCACTGGTAGGTAGGAACAGGCATCTTCATTGCTTTACAGAATAGTCTGTGGCAGATATCGATTTATTTGGCTGATTCCAACTTGCCTTATTCTTGTGAGCTCCAGAATGTGGACATTTCTCTCTGTAATCTTGTCTTATGCAGTAATTTGAGCTTTTATAAAATAACTGTCTCATTTTATTTTTACATGTGACGCCTTATTTATTAGTCTCCTCCAGTACTGTATATTTGCTTGCTTATAAATATTATCCAACATTTTTTAGCCATTTACATATCTTCCTAAATATTTTATCTTCCTAAAAAATAAAAGTCACTTACACATTTCTACCACATTTCCTTTACTGATTGATATGCCCCCTTTGGGACTCATTAATAACAATTTTTTTCAACATTTGCTCTATTTTGGTCCATTGTGGTTAACTTGATTTTTACCCAAACTTGAGTGTAAGATGTTTGAAATTTGAATTAGTATGTAGCATCAGGACACCTCTCTCAGGGTCTCAGGGAGACATGGAATATCTTCCAACTCTATGTAGAATTTAACATTTAATGGAATGATATTTGTACCTGTACTATCCCTTTAAGAGATTTTATCCCTGGTGGTCGTTTCAGCACAGAAGTACCTATGCAGGCAGTGAAGTTGCCAGTGCCAGGATGAGATCTTGGCATGAGCCTCCTGTGGCATCTCCAGGGGGCTCTGAAAACTCCTGTGTCCCCTCTGCTCACTGCCCACTGCAAAAGACACCTGCACAATTTCTCACATGTAACATTTCTGAAATGAAAATGTCTTTTATTTGTTGAGAATGTTGAATACAATATTTATTTTTAGATCCTACTATTAAGTCTTTGGTGAAATTTACAACTTATGAAAGTACCTCATATACTAGTGGAACTTAGGTCATTCCTTTAGATACCATCAGTTAACAGGACCAGTCATATAGTGAGGTGTCTCGTGGTGAATGACAATGACCTCGTCAGCAGAGTGAAAAATAGACTTCTGTATTATGGAGTCTACATTTCCATGTTAGTCAAAATCCTAATAATTTATAAATAACTTGAAAAATCATAAAGGGGACGGAATACAGCTTTGCTTTATACCCTTGTCAATTTTTCTTTAAGCTGCAAAAGACCATTTACATATTCATGGATGCTTTTCTTTATAGGTTTACTGAAGCATAATTGACAAACAAAATTGCATATATTTAAGGTATACTGTAGATTCTTGATAAAATGTTAAGACACATGGTTTGTGTGTCTGCATCGGTAACTGCAGATTCATATCAAGTTTGTTTATGACTTTTAGCTTTATGCAGGCTAGAAAGTCAAGGACCTATTCACCATCCTTGTGATGACTGGGAACTTTCTCATAAAGCAGTAAAAATATAATAGTGGTTGGTCAGGAGGTACCCTAAAACCTATTAGTTCTGCAAATAAAATACAGTCACAAGAAACGAAAAAATTATCTAAAGAAAAATGCTCATTAAATTTGGATGGAACATCTGATAAAATACATAATTTAAGGGACATAGAATATTACCCTTTTAAACATGAGAGAAATTTTAATCCGAGCCACCCAGATGAGATCTTGCACATAGAATTTGACAAGGAGCTCTCTTTTCTCTTCCTTCCCCGTGTGTCTCTCTTTTCTCTTCCTTCCCCCGCGTGTCTCGTCGCTCTCTCTCTATCTCTCTTTCTCTCTTTCCCTCCTTCCCTCCCTTCTCTCCCTTCTCTCTTTCTCCTCTCTTCCCCCGTTTTTCTCTCTCTCTCTCCTTCCCCTTAATGCTGCTCTGCAGCATCCCTGCTAATAAAGACCTTTCCTACAAAAAAAAAAAAGAAAAGAAAAGAATTTGACAAGGAAGGAGTCCTCGAAAAGACCTTGAGCAATTCTGATGGAAAAAAAAAAAAGAAGTTCACCTAGGACTTTTAAATGGAACCTTTTAATGCATATTTTAATGGTGGACAGAATAAGAGCACTGGTTATGTTTAAAAAATATTCATTAGAAAAGCAGAACTGAATTAAAATATATGTCATCCTAGTCAAGGATCTTGACACTATGTCTTTGGCTAACTCGAATTAAACCTCTTCAAGTGGAGAATAAGATGTCACAACTGAAGGAAAATGTGGGAGTCTGTTTATATCTTATGCATAAGTCTTAGGGAGTAAATTGCCATTGCAAACTAAATACATTAATAATAATAATAATAATAAAAACATTTATCTAACATTCACCAAATAACAGGTGCCATGCTAAGCAGTTTGCATATTCTGGCTTTTATAAGTCCCTACATCCTTCCCAAGTAGGCCTTTTGTTATTCCCATTTTATAGCTGATGCAGCTAAAGTTCAAAAAGGACATAATCTGTTCAACTAAGTGTCAAAACCAAGTAACAAACCCAAAGGATCTGACATCAAAACTCCAGCTGAAGCCAGAAAAGCAGTCTGCAGGATGGAGTCTGTGCCGCTGAACTGGAGCGGTCGGTGCAGCTGACCTGTTCCACTCAGCTCACATCCTTCCCACACCCCTGTGATTATCCAGGTACAGTTTCACCATGATCGTGAGGATGTTTGTCACAAGAGACTCTGAGGAGGTCGTCACATATAGATAATAGGTCTTGTGATAGTAGCAGAGCAAAGGTTACTTTAATAACTATAATGTCTTCTTTGATGATTCTCTTACATATTTTGTTAAAGTGAAAATTACCTTTCTGTGGTGTAAACATTTTGCATTGATAGAGCAAAAACTGCTTTGATGTTGTTTTCTGTTGATAGTTGAAATGTTCTTAGTCTGTTTCCTGTTATTTCATTATAAAAGTTATTATATTTGTAACTGAGGCAGAACAGAATTGAGAAGCAACTCTTGCTATTCTCCAGATCCACTGGCCTTCTGAAAATAAAGCTGTTCTAACTTAAAACACATCTCCACAAGTTGGCTGGACAGTGACAGGGGTTAGGACCCTCTTCATCCCTTGGTAACATAGTCTTGACCACTGTACTATCAAGAACAACATGTGTTCCTGCCGGACAAGCTTTATATGAAAATCCCTCAATTTCCTCCCTCCACAATTCCAAGGTGGATGGAGAACTATTTCACCTCTAAGAGTGGTCCTCGGATTTGCTTGCATACTCTTTATATTCTGAGTATGGAGGCCCATATGTTACTAATACCAAAACTACAACCTTCTTCTCTCTACTGGATTTAATTCTAATGACACAATAACTAACTTGATTAACTATCTCAGTGGCCTTAGATATTACTATGTAGAATGTCATACCATTATAGTTCTTAATTCCGCCATAAGTACCCTTCCCTTTCAGGTTAACTTCATGACCGATTAAGTACTCTGTACAAAGGCAAGGTGACTCTAGAGAGAAACATGAAATTATATAGTCACCAGGTAGTAATTATCTAAAATTAATTGCTGTTTTATGGGAGTTTTGATCATACCAAACAATATTTACAATTGTAATTCAATTCCAAGCTATCTTCTTACTGTGAGTAGCTATCTAGCTATCTGTTCAGACATTCCTTGTCATGTTTAGTAAACATATATGACTTATGATATCATTAAGTGAAGTTTCATTAACTCCAAAGGGAGTATTTGAACAGGAAAGATATGCAATACTGGGAAGAAATAACACTGGGGAACCCAAGGGTACTTATGAAAAAAACATTGGCCTTCTTTATGTCCACTTAGTTCAACAATTCTGACATCCACTATAAAGTCGACAGCTGTGATTAGTATAACCTCATCAAGAAAGTTAAAGCCTCATTTTCCACGCTTTTTTTCAATCCCCCATCCCCTGTCTGCCATCAAAAGATACAAGATCTAAGATCCTGTCCCATTTAAACAACAGTCAAGTTAGACAATTTTTTAAGTATCTCAGGATAGTGATTTGCCTGTGTTCTCTTTTCACACTAAAACAGAAACTTTGAAAGTGAAGACTGAGGCTGTTATCAAAGATCCTTTATAGTTATTAAGTCCAGGAAATTTGTGTCTTTTGTGCTCACTACATATTTAATACGAAGATATAAACCAATGATCATTTCTATTATATGAAATATGATATATGTAATATGTATAATATATATGTATTTCTCTTTGAAATAACTATTTGCAATGAAAACATCACTCAGGAGCATTTATTGAACACTCACTGGTGACAAAGCATGAGAATAAGTGTATAATCAAGTGACACTTGTCCAGGGTCTCTAACAGTCTTTGCTTCCAGAAGGACAGCATTAACATGAATAGACTTAAAAAGGAATAACTAAACTTATAGTAACTTCCACTCCAAGTCTCGCACTCCTAGGCAATGTTTATCTGATTGCCATACCCTAGAAAGAAAAATGCATTCATTTAACATGATGAAATTTGGTTCAATCTCATTGACAAGCTTTTCAGCATTGATGTGTCATTGTTGATGTTGTTTTAGGATCAGAATTCCCCCCTCTAAGCTATTCAAAGAGATGCATTCATTCTAAAGCAGAAGGAAAAGCTTTTACTATTTCATTATTCTTTGAGAGAAAGTCTTCGGTTTATACCTACTCCTCTCCAATCTTATCTCTCACTATCTTCCCCCCTGCAAGTCAGCTTTTTTCACAACCAGGTCATCCCATTTATCCCACATCATCCTCCATCTCCAAATCCCTTGATCCCCCCCTTATTTTCAGGGTTTAAAGTGGAGGAGACCACACTCTCACTCGGAACCCCAGAGTAGGGGATTGAGGCAGAGCTGTTGCAGGCTAGCAGAGGGACCATCGGCCAACTAGAATCTAAAACATAAATGGAGATCCAGATCATTTTTAGGTGTTACTGCTTTTAATCATGAAATAAACACAGCAGAACCTCTGCTAGTTGACCACCCGAGGGACTGTAACAAACTGGTCAACACACAGAGGTGCCCCACATAAGGAAGTAGGCCTGCTGAACTGAGACGTAAAAGCCATCTATATCTGGTCTATGAAAATTAGGTCACCTTAAGGAGGTGGTCAGTATAGGGAGGTGGTTGACCTTGAAGGTTCTACTGTATCTCTCAATGACAAGAAAGAAATGTGCATCTCACATACAGGGTGACCATAAAGTTCATGTGAAATCTCACCGAGTGTACAATTTTAGACTGCACACAAACTTTATGGCCACCCTGTGAGTAAAGTTTCATGCATCATTGCCTCCACGGTGTCACTTTGATAAAGGCTAAACATGTTGTACGTTGGTGGCTAGACCAAGTCAATAAGCATCTATGAGCAGGCATTTCTACTTTCCAACTACTGGAGAGAGTGAATGGGTAGAATGATGCAGGAAAAGAACTACCACCAATGAAATATGATAAAATTGGCATAGACCACAAAAAAGAATAAAAAATACTTGCTGGGATGCCAAAGATACCTCACAGAGTTTCCCAGGCCTCAAACTTTTCAGTGAAATTGTTCACTGAAGTAAAAGAAGCTGCTGAAGTCCTTGGCTCTAGAAATGAAATTTGATGAGCAATTGACAACATGTATTCCACACATCTAAAAATGGCATAATTGAGCACATAACCACGATTTCCCAACAAACACACTTTCCATCTGCTGGGCTCGCACCCTGAGGGTCTGAAACTGATGTCAGAACCATTATTGTGTAGACCCTGAGTCCAGCCTCAGTCTCCAGAGATAACAGCTTTGCGGGCACAGTGATACCATCATCAGCCCAACAGCATCTCTCTTAATTCCAGCATGCTGGCACAGACAAATCACAGTGCTTCTCCTCACATTCAATTTGCTAAAATACCCTGAATTCAGATAAGTCAAAAAATTCCCTGGAAACATTTTTTTAAAGCTTCTATAAATTTTTAATGGAAAGAGATGAAAATTAAATAGATCAACTGATTGACTGACTGACTAATGGCTAATATGGTTCTTACCTTTTCTTCAGGGTAAAGAGATTTCAGCCTTTCTTTCTTTCTTTCTTTTTTTTTTTTTTGAAACAGAGTCTCACCTTGTCAACCTCAGTAGAAGCAGGGCCTCCAGAGTCAGGAGTGCTGCGGGGGGAGTCTCGCAAGTAACCTGAGCTTTCCCAAGGCTGCCAGTTGACCCTGGTGCAGCTAAAGTTTGAGAAATATTGCTCTAGTCTAGGCAGTATTTTTCAACGTTTCATCTCAGGGTGCACTTGAAGCTATAGTTAACCCTCCACCTCACACTTAAATTATGTTGATCAGAAAAAAAAGAGTAAAAAATATATTCTTACTGTGTTTTGAACTTCTTTAGAAAATAATTTAATTAATGATCTTTACAAATTTTCACAGCACATTGGAGATCCTCTGATAGTGCACCCATGTGCCACAGCACACCAGTTGAAAATCACTGTTCCAGAGAATTTAGGTAAAGCCTGGGCCAAAAAGAACCAACAGATTTCATCCTTACCTGGTCCTTTAGTGATGTATAAGAAACTTAAAAGCTAATAATTTTAATTTCTAGAGTAAAATTCTTCTGTTTCTAGAGATCTAATAGCAATTATTTATCAAGAGAGCAAGCAGAGCACAGGACAGGACTAAACACAACCATGGGAAGAATGGGATGCCGACGCCCGGAAGATTCCAGGCCCATAGGAGGGGAGAGAGAATGGACTGAAAATGAGGAATGGGGGACTCTGTTCCCTGACATTTGCAGAGTCGTGTTAGAGAGCTTGTAACACTATCTTCTAGGTTGAGGAAAGGAACTTAACTAATTCATTGCTGTATTTATGTCAATTTTTGCCTGTCTGAGCAACAAAAAGAGAAAAAGAAAAATCTGTTTTTATAACGCTCTGTGTTGGTCCTTTCCCCGTCTCAGGGTTGCAGTGAGGACCTGGTGTCCACCCTCCTCCCTGAACGGCTTCACGGCCTCTTCTCTGACTCTTGTGACTCTATTTCTTTTAAAATGTTAGACTTTGGAGCAGTATTTCCCACTTGTTTTTCATTATTACATCTCTAAGGAGGCTTTGCAAAAATTTTACCCCTAATGTCTCCTTCCTTATATTACACCACAAATATATTTACACCTATTATGGGCTATAGCTGACCCTTGAACAAAGCAAGTTCGAACTGCACTGGTCCCCTCACGCAGATTTCCTCTGCCTCTGCCACCCCGAGACAGCAGGACCAGCCCCTGCACCTCTTCTCCCCCTCAGGCATTCACTGCAAAGACCTCTGTGATGATCCACTTGTGTCTCCCTCGTGATTTTCTCAATAACATTTTCTTCTCTCTAGCTTACTTTTTGTGAAAATACAGTACATAATAAACATAAAATCCAAAATGTGGGTTAATCAACTGCTTATGTTATTATTAAGTCAACAATAGGCTATTAAGTTTTAGGGGAGTCAAGAGTCAGACTTGGATTTTCAACTGTACAAGGGCTGCCTACTCCTGAACCTTCAGTTGTTCAAGGATCCACTATACCTGTATATTTGTGCTTTGAACATAAAAGAAGTGTATTTCTTCCACCATCACCCCATCCCATCCCCTAGAACTAATTGTCATCTCCTTAGGGGAATACGGCCCTGTTGAAAAGACCCCCTTTAGAGTTACAGGTATGATTTTGTTCTAATACACTAGATGTAGGAGATGTCCCACTAATTTTCTAAATCAGATTAAGTCTAGGTTAGTAGTCAAACTGGAAACATTAGGCAGTAAATCCAGGCTGAGTCACTTTGGAGCACGCCCACACCAGGAGTGGCATAGTGCTGGAAAATTCCAGAAAGGACCCTGGCTTTCAGGCGTTCTTGGTGGCCACTGAGCTCTCATGGTCCTGCCCTCTCCAGAAGGCCCCAAACACACACAAAGCAAGCAAGCTCCAAATATCTCCACCGCCAGGGATTTTTCTGCACTTTCAATCCTGAGTCACTTCCCTATTAATCCTTCTCCTCCTCCACTGAACTTAGACTTTAAAAAACAAAAGGCTTTTAAGTTTCCCAGATGCAAAGCAAACCCAGGTCAAAAAGGGCTGCTCTGTAGAGGTGAGAAGGGGATGCAAATATCTCTCATCCTCTGGGGTAAGCCTACAAACCAGTTTTTTTCCCAATTACTTTCCCTTCTATGTCTAAACTCTGACATAGAGTTTAAAACATAGCTGATTGCAATGGACATTTCTAAATCCCAGAGAAACCCCCTCCCCAGTGCACTGTTGGTTGAAAGGGTTTGTGTTTCAGACTGACACCATTCCATGTAAGGGGCTCAGGTGAGGCTTCAGTGAGATGAGGATTCTAATCCCATCCACACCATGGGACATCTAGGTGATCTCTGCACTCTTTACTGTCTTCCTCTATAAATGGAGGAGAATCATAATAGCTATTGCAAGCATTAAAAGGACGTGTGTGATAGATCCTCCCACAGTGCCTGGTATGAGGTAGAGGACAAATACACAGCAGCTTTGTCATTGCTAGCAACCAACTCAAATACGAGTCTTCTCTTTCATAAATTCGTAACTTCTCTATAAAGATCTCCCCTCCCCACTCCTACAAAGAGAAGATGGTTTTTTTATAGCTCAAAGTCAAAGCCAGTGGTCCTAAGGAAGAGGCCAGGTCACTAAGGAAGTGACGTATATTAGAAAAAGGAAATGGAGTGATTCCTGGGTAAACAATGCCTGAAGGGGAAAAGCAAACTAAGGTGGGTGGGCTGGCCACAGAGTAGAATTCCTTATTTTGAAATCCACCTCCATTGCTATCACACTATATTGAATGGCTGGTAGCTTCATTCACCAAAGTGCAATGTTCTATCACCAGAGGACGCACGTTGTTGACAGCTCTTTTGATCACGGCTGTGGTGTTCCAAGCTTAGAATTGGCTAACAAAAAAGTTAACAGTAAACAGGTATGAACTGATATTCATCAGCAGATTTTTTCTAGGAACTGCCCAATTCTCAACTTGCATTGCTCTTATAACTGATTTAGTCAGCAGGGAATAATTAGCAGCCTTGCCACCCGGGAACAAAGTGTGCAGACTTGAGTTGATGTTGTGCTTAATGAGCCTATTTAAAAAGTTACAAATCACCCGGCTTCCCATCAGCCTCCACTTAGCACTTCCTCATGTAGAGTGTGGCAAAAATCAGAACCCATGCCGATGGGGCTAATTCAGCCTTGAAATTTGCCATTTGCCTTCCTGCTAAAGGCCAAAGTGTGTATCAAACCAGGAAAGCAAGCAGCTTGTGCTTATTTATCACAACTGCAGCTACTACTGTGAGGTTAGTGGGAAATAAAGATCAGGAAAAACTATCAGCCTGTGACTTATCTTTAATATATTTGAACAGATAAATGTGTGAACGTCACCCTGACCGTCAGGTGGCATGTGAATTACTCATTTTACTACAAGAACAACTTGTGCTATAAAAACCTTACTAATCTAAAATGTCATTTTTATTTTTGCTCAAACAGCATTGATTGTGATGCATTTTCGAATCTTCTTTTCCACATTGACCCTTCCACAGGGTAAGACAGAAAAAATTTCACATCTGTCCTCACACCTTGCCACATAGTGACACTACCAGAAGTGCTCTTTTAAAACTTCCAATGGTCTAATAGTGTTTTGCAGTTTGGATGTGGGAGAGGCAGAGGAGAGGTGTGAGTCACCCCAGGCTGAGCCTGGTCCTCGCCGACTCCCTCTCTCCCAGAGGCCCTCCACCACCTGAAGGACCGGGGTGTGGGGGGTGCCTTCCTTTTCATTTACTTTTCCTCATTCTTCCTTTGTTTCTGAGTCTCTCCTTCCCCAGTTAAGCTGTGTGCATGTGTTACACAACTGACACTCTCCTTTTCAAATCTTATCTTATGGGAAAAAATGTTTTGTTATTAAAATAAGCAGAGGAGTCTGGGCACGGTGGCTCAGGCCTGTAATCCTAGCACTCTGGGAGGCGGAGGCAGTTGGATTGCTTGAGCTCAGGAGGTTGAGACCAGCATGATCAAAATAAGACCTCGTGTCTACTAAAAATAGAAAAATTAGCTGGATATGGTGGTTCATGCCTATAGTCCCAACTATAGGGCAGCTTAGGCGAGAAGATGACTTGTGGTCATTGACCAGAAATTTGAGGTTATCATGAGCTAGGCTGAAGCCATGGCACTCTAGCCTGGTGACAGAACAAAACTCTGTCTTAAATATAAATAAATAAAATAAAATAAGCAGAGGAATAGAATTGTTTGACAAAATCACTTTGCTGATTCACCACTTCAAGCATCTTTGATTTGCCACCAGGATGCTAGGACACAGCTGCCCTCCAGTCCATCCCTTCATTATCACCTACCTAGAAGCCTCTTCTCCTTGACCCTTCTCTCTCTCTCTCCCTCCCTCTTATAATCCTTTTTGAAAATGTTGTTTGGTTAATGGTTTCAAAACACAAATCTTCATGGTCACAATTGCTCACAGTAGCCACCAAGAGTGTGCAGGACTCACAGGTTGCTAGTAGAAGACCACAGTCATTTACTTCTCCAACATCAATGTATATTTTCAAAGAATATGTAAAAGAGCCAAAACAGATGTAAAAGGGCCCTCATATTTCTGCCTGATAATGGAATTTTAGGGCTTTCAGGCAGAATTACTATGCTTCAAATCAAAATATTCATGTGACTGATAATAGAAAAGTCCCTTTATAGTCCAGGAGGCTCAGAAGACATTCTAGAAAGTAGAGGTATTCCTATGGCTACAGATCGGCCAAAATCACAATATGGCTCGTCCACCAGCTTCGTCTGAATGTCAGACCCCTCCATCTGAGCCCCATAGTGACTGTCCACCCCCCACATGCCTTCTGCTCTAATCTCATCCCTCTGCCCTGACCTGGCTCCCAGCTCCCTCTCCTCCTGCCCCATTTGGTTGCATCAATTCCCCTCGGCTCTCTACATGCCAACTCTCTCTACTCGCTCATCTGGGCTTGGCCATGCAGCTCTACCTTAAGATTCTGTAGCTTTCTATCCCATAAAAACAGTATGTATGAGTTAAGCTAAATTTGAATGCACTATCTGAAATCTCTATTGGGCTGCTCCTTAGAGCCTTGAAAAATTCTTCAACCTACTATAATGCAGCTTCTTCTCAAAATTTTTGTGTCACTTATAAAGAAGAACTATAACCCATTTGTATGGGCCTCTCTTTGCTTTATGTCTATAATTTATAATTATCAGATTATGTTGTAAATTCCTGGTGACAGGAGCCCTTTCTTTGTATCTATTTTATTTCCAGCAGCGCTCACCACTCATCCCCAGTGTTGAGCATATTAATAAATGTTTGTTGACCTGGATTTTTATTCTGACTAATGTTTTATCTGTACTCTATGCTTTGGGTCAGAAATGAATTTTATGATTCTAGAAATATGTTTAGTATTACAAATTTGTAGGACCATTAAGGAAATTAGTCATAGTAATAGCACTTTTGAGGTAACTAACCTCTTGGGCCACTAGATATCAAGAAAAATAAATTGAAAATATAATTTGCCACATGCACAGTGTGGGTAAGCACCAGCATGGCAAAGGAAAATGGGAAAGAGCAAGCACTAGTAAAATGAATACAAGGCCTTGGATCAACTTCTCCAATAGCAGCAGAATCCTTTGTACATCGCTTCATGTAAAAGGACGCTCTACTAGGAGTGGGCCTCAGTTACTGAGGTGTCTGGAGATGGCAGATACTGTATTAAGCATTTTACATATATTAATACTCATATAAACCTGTGATTAAGATTCATAAATCCTAAATCAGTAAATCCTCTGATCATTTCTGTCATCTGCCCAGTTATTAGATGAGGAAACTAAGGCAGATGCTCAAGAGCTGGAGGGAGGAGAAGGGCAATATGGCCTACTGGAAGCAGCTTCTGACAGAGGCTCCTGTCCAAAAGGAAAGATAACCTCCAGAAACTGCCCAATTGAGCTGAAGACTAGGAGACCATTAGAGAGAGAGAGAAGTGATAATTGCAGGTCACCCCTGAGGCAAGCAGCAACTTCTAGAAACCAAACTTCAGGCAGAAAAACTGAACTAAAGTTTTCAACCAATCTGAAATTCCAGGACTCCCCCCCTTAACTGACCTCTGCGGAAACTGAGGGAGGAGGACTTGAGCAGCACCCACCCTCCCTATCTGCCAGACCAGGTGGCAGCCAGGTAAGAGACTCCAGGGCCCCAGACCCTGGGACACCACCGGGACCCCTGCACTGCTCTGATGTGTGGCCCGTCCCCCCAACCCCCGGCCTAGACCTGCCTCCAGCAGCGGCCAGGAGCTCCACTGCACCCCCACCAGGCCATGGCCCGCACCAGCAGCAGCCAGGAACGCCACAGGAACTACCGGGCACCCCAATTTGCACCCCCACTGGGCCTTAGCCCTCCACCAGAAATGGCCAGGAATTCCACCAGGACTCACACATGGTACCAATGTGTGCTCCCGAGACCCCTGCCCAACTCCAAACCGTGTCACAGGGCCATCACCCACAGCGGCCCGGAACGCCCCTCTGCTGCGACCCCTGCTGGGCCTTGATCCGCCACCAGCAGCGGCCAGGAAGTCTGCTGGGGCTCCTTCCTGGTGCGATCCATGCCCTGCCTGGCCTCGGCCTACCGCCTGCCGGGACACCTGCCCAGCGGCAAGGAACTCCACTTCGTTGGGACCCACACATGGCCATCAGTGGCACCCCAGCAGTGGCCAGGAACTCCACTGGGACTCCCACGTGGCCCCAGATTGGCAGCCCGCCCTCAGCAGTGGCCAGGAAATTCGCCAGGAATCCCCTCCTGGCACCGATCTGTGCCCCGCCAGTCTCGGCACCCTGGCTCCGATCTGAGCCCCAGGCCCACTGCCCACAGCAGCCAGTAACTCCAGTCCACCAGGAATCCCGTGTGGAATCTCGCATGGCTCAGATTGGCACCCCACTGGGCCTTGGCCCACCGCCACCAGCAGCCTGGAACTCGCAGGGACTCCTGCACAGTGCCAATCTGTGCCCCGCCCAGCTACGCTCTGCAGCCAGCCAGGACCCTGCCTGGCTCTGATCCATGCTCCAGGCCCGCCACCCTCTCTCCAGAGCCCTCCTCTCAGCTAGAGACTGCTGGAGGCATGGGCTCCCTTTGCGAAGGTCCCTGGGTGCTCCAAACCACACCCTGCTGCTTGATCTGGGCAAGCCACACTCTGGAGCTGCTCCCTCAGCCAGAACTTCCTGGGTGGGGCAGTCCCAGAGGAGCTACTCAGGGAGCTTTCACTTCCTACAAAGATCCAGCAACAACAGAGTGATATTGCCTGGGTCTGATCTGGGAGAGAAACCTCCCCAACTCTGAGGACAGTCATGGGCAATAGTGAAAAATAATCATGAGGCGGAATCAACAGAAAAACTCTGGCAATATGAATAATCAGAGTAGATCAACTCCCCCAAGGAATGACAAGGCAGATATAGCACAAGATCTCTTACATAAGCAAATGGCTGAGATGTCAGAAATCGAATTCAGAGACTAGATAGCAAATAAGATCAGAGGAAAGGAGGAAAAGATGGAATTAGAATTTCAGGCAGTAATCCAAAAGATGACCCAAAAGATGTCTCAAGGATTCAACGAATTCAAAGACAAAACGACCAAACATTTTGACACATTGAGACAAGAAGTTGCAGCCCTCAAAGATCTGAAAAATACAGTAGAATCCCTCAGTAATAGATTGGAGCAAGCAAAAGAAAGGCTTTCTGACATGGAAGACAAAGCTTTCAAATGCTCCCAAACTTTCAAAGAGGAAGAGAAATGGTAGGCAATAATGGATCATTCTCTCAGACAGCTCTGGGATAACTCAAAGAAAACAAATATTCACCTTATAGGGATACCCGAAAATGATGAAGTGATGTCACAAGGAACAGAGTCTCTTCTTTATGAGATTATGAAAGAGAACTTTCCAGACATGCCAAGAGATTCTGAAATTCAGATAGTTTAGCAAACCCCCAGATAGTTTCAGAACCCCAGCACGACTCAACCCAAATAAGACATCCCCCAGGCACATCATAATTAACTTCACTAAGTTAATATGAAGCAGAAAATTCTGAAAGCAGCCAGATGTAAGAAATCCATTACCTACAAGGGGAAGAATATTAGAATAACTGCAGATCTCTCTGATCAAACCTTTCAAGCTAGAAGAGAATGGTTATCAACTTTTAATCTCCTAAAACAAAAGAACTTTCAACCCAGGATCCTGTACCCAGCTAAACTGAGTTTCATTTATGATGGAGAAATTAAATACTTTAATGACATCCACATGTTGAAGAAATTTGCTATAACTAAACCAGATCTCCAGGATATTTTCAGACCTATCCTTCATAATGACCAGCGTAATCCTCCACCACAAAAGTAAACTCGCCCAGAAACTTTTTATGAAATTTCAACTTCTATAGTGATGAAAGGATTAAAAATGTCTACTGGACTTTCTAAAGATTTATCATTGCTTTCAATTTATGTGAATGGTATAAACTGTTCTCTAAAGAGGCATAGGTTGGCTGACTGGATACAAAAACTCATGCCAGATATCTGCTGCATACAAGAATCTCATCTTACCTTAAAAGATAAATTTAGACTCAAGATGAAGGGATGGTCATCTATATTCCAGGCAAATGGAAAACAGAAAAAAGCAGGTGTTGCTTTAAACCAACCAAAGTAAAGAAGGATAAAGACGGACATTTCATATTTGTTAAAGGTACTACTCAATACGATGAGATTTCAATTATTAATATTTATGCACCCCACCAGAATGCACCTCAATTTATAAGAAAAATTCTAATAGACATGAGCAACTTGATTTCCTCCAGCTCCATAGTAGTTGGAGATTTTAATACTCCTTTAGCAGTGTTGGATAGATCCTCCAAAAAGAAGCTAAGTAAAGAAATCTTAGATTCAAACTTAACCATTCAACAACTGAATTTAACAGACATCTACAGAACATTTCAACTTAATAAATTGAATACACATTCTTCTCAGCACCCCATGGAACATACTCCAAAATCGATCACATCTTAGGTCACAAGTCTAACCTCAGCAAATTTAAAAAAATAGAAATTTTTCCTTGCATCTTCTGTGACCATCAAGGAATAAAAGTTGAACTCAATAACAACAGGAATCTGCATACTCATACAAAAAACACGGAACCTAAATAACCTTATGCTGAAGGATAGATGGGTCATAGATGAGATTAAGAAGGAAATTACCAAATTTTTGGAACAAAATGACAATGAAGATACAAATTATCAGAACCTCTGGGATACTGCAAAGGCAGTCCTAAGAGGGAAATTTATAGCACTGAAAGCCTTCCTCAAGAAAACGGAAAGAGACGAAGTTAACAACTTAATGGGACATCTCAAGCAACTAGAGAAGGAAGAACATTCCAACCCCAAACCAAGGAGAAGAAAAGAAATAACCAAAATTAGAGCAGTATTAAATGAAATTGAAAATAAAAGAATTATACAACAGATCAATAAATCAAAAAGTTGGTTTTTTGAAAAGGTCAATAAAATAGATAAACCTTTGGCTAACCTAATCAGTAAAAAAAGAGTAAAATCTCTAATTTCATCAATCAGAAATG
>CAUYON010160775.1:0-45175 GCA_963573935.1 Arctocebus calabarensis
GCTTATAGCACAAGAATATGGGGAAAGAAGCAAGGGAGGGGAAGGGGGGGAGGATGGGTAGAGGGAAGGTAATTAGTGGGACCACACCTATGGTGCATCTTAGAAGGGTACAGATGAAACTTACTGAATGCAGAATATAAATGTCTTAACCCAGTAACTAAGAAAATGCCACAAAGGCTATGTTAACCATTTTGGTGAAAATATTTCAGACTGTATATGAATATTTCAGAATGTATATGCACATTGTACCCCATGATTGCATTAATCACACAGCTATGATTCAATTAAACAAAAAAGAAAGAACGAACGAAAAAAGGGGGAGGCTGGGCATGGTGGTTCACTCCTGTAATCCTAGCATCTGGGAGGTCAAGGTGGGTGGATCGCTTGAGCTCAGGAGTTCAAGACCAGACTGAGCAAAGTGAGACCCTGTCTCTAAGAAAAATAGAAAAACTATCTGAGTGTTGTGGTGGGCACCTACAGTCCCAGCTACTTGAGAGGCTGAGGCAAGAGGATCGCCTGAGCCCAGGAGTATGAGGTTACGGTGGGCTATGACACCAACATAAACTCTCTACCCAGGTGAAAGAGTGAGACTCTGTCTCAGAAGGAAGGAAAAAAAAAGAAAGAAAGAAAAATAAGGAAAATAATAGGGCTTTCTTGCTGAGTTGCTAAGGAGGAACAAATGGAATCATGCTGGTAAAACATCCAGAACAGGAAAGGGGTAGCTTTTTCTCTTTATTACCATAGAACCTCCATAGCTGCCCACCTCTCCACACTGACCACCTCCTTAAGTTGATTGTCACAGATGGGACATGCACCCGTAGGCTCAAGGACAGTTCTGCAAAGTATTCCCTCTTGATTCTCCCGCAGCCCTTCAAGGACAAGGCCTTGAGTGCTAGTCTGTTTCTAATGTGTCCGTATCACTTACTCATCCCTTTCTGTAAGAGGGAGAACAGGCCACAAAGAGGCAAAAGTTCTTAGCCAGAGCTTCACAGCTCGACGCTCATCAAATATCAGTTTTACAGTTACCTTCTGTTCAAGGCAATGAACACCAGTTTTCCATTTTTATTAGTGGCGTGAAATTCCCTTAAAAAAATAACTCTGCCTAAATGAAAAAGTAATAAGAATTTAAAGAAAATATTAGCTAAATGGTAGACTAGTTTGTGTATTCTCATAAAACGTAAAGTATATGAGGTAGTGTGTGGTTAAGGTAAAAAGCTTGAAGTTAGGGCTGCCAGTGTAGGGAATAAAAATACAAGGCATCCAGTTACACTTGAATTTTAGGTAAATAACAAATAACTTTTTAGTGTAAGTATGCCAAAAACATTGAGGAATATGGGGTGATGGAGGAAGAGTCAGACTAAATAGCCCAGGGAAGCTTGCTCGGTTCATTTCTTCTTAGCAATATTTGTGGCATACTTATCCTAAAACGTATTTGCTATTTATTTGAAATTCATATTTAACTGGACATTTGACATTTATCTGGCACCTCCACTTGCAGGTGGTTTGCAAACAACTCAAGTTCAGAGCTAAACTAGTAGATTTAGTTGTGCTAAATCTACTTTATTTCCAGGCTGAGCCCTGAGCCTCTGTCACAGTTGGTGCTAATTGGGCCCAGACTCCTGAGTCATACTGAGATGTTAGGTTCTGGAATTTTAGGTAGTATTGGTTACTGGTACTCATTGGTCAGCCAGAAGAAGCCCATTCTCTCAATTCTCAGGGTCCCTTCAGACACTGATCTCCCCTTCCACACCTGGGGCAGGGGATCTTTGCTAAGGTGGCTGGGAAGGAGGCCCTACTACATCCTCGGGGCACTGCCAGGGAGCAGGGAGCAAAGCACAGAACTGTCTTTTCTTACCCGGCACGGGGAAATTTCTTCTTGGTCTAGGAAAATCCCAATCCTCTGTGAATGGGTCATGACTTTAGGAAGTATGGAAGCCAGGAGGTCCAGCCACAAAACCATCCAGAAACAAAGTCTCACGGAGACTGAGCTCCATTGGGGAGGAGGAGGATAGAGAAGAATGGGGAAGGGTTATAGGAAGAGACAAATATTAGTCCCTGATGCAGCCAGCCTCCCAGAGCCAGTGGACCTTCCTGGTCCCACCTCTAGCCACCACCAAATAACAATCCCCCCATCACAGCAGAGCAGGGGGCCACTTTTCCTGCTGTGTCCATCTGTCCCAGGTGTCTCTCTGGATATGTCTGTCATAGAGATGGTGGCTTCCTCTATTTCAGGGGAACAGAGAGCCACATCACATGAGTTTGGACTCCAGCTCCATCATGGGTTAGCTAAGTGACAGTTCTCAGCCTCTCTGGGACTCAGCGTTCTTATCTGTACAGGATGCTTCCAGTCTCACACACTTGCTAGTCATGAGTATTGAATGAGTTAACACACGTAAGGATTTAGAACAGTGCCTGGCACGAGCCCAAATATTTTATTTGTGTTAACTGTTTTTGTTATCTCCTGTGCCAAAATACTTTCAGCTTACCTTCCTAGGGGCCCTAGATATTATTTTACCTAATGCCTTTTAGTCTGTTAGGAATGAACACACGTGATTTTTTTTTATACTGATAGCAAGCATTTTCACACTCACTAAATTGGTGAGCATGCAAAATTACTCATCTAGATGGGGACTGCTATTCTCGTCATAGAGGAAGGAAATGAGGCTAAAAGAGGTATGTCTGTTATCTATTATTGTGTAACAAATCACACAACTTATGGGCATGAAAGGACGATTTCGTCTTTCTCGTGGTTCTGAAAGTTGACTAGGCAGTTTCTCTGCTGGTTTCACTGGGGCTCATTTATGTGGCTACGTGAAGCTGGGATTGGGCTGAAATGGACCAAACAGCCTTCCTCTTAAATCTAGCTGGCTGTTGACTGGGGGTTCCTTGATTCTCCTCAATAAAGTAGCTCATCCCCTCGAAGCCGTATGTTCTAGTTCCAGCTGCCTTATGTTCTAATCTCCAGTTGCCAGCAAAGTGAAGGCAGAGGCTCCGAGCCTCCTAAGACTCAAGCTTGAGACTGACACAGTGGCACTGTCACCACGTGACAGTGATTAAATCAAGTCACCATGTGAACCCCAGATTCAAAGGGGTAAAGAAATAGATCCCACCTCGGGATGAGAGAAATAAACCCCAACGTCACATCACAAAGGGTGTGCCTACTGGATGGCAGGAATTTGTGCCCAGTAAACAATCTACCATAAGGGTCCACGACAAGAAAGAGGCAGAGGGAGGGATAGGAAAGCCAAAGCCAGAAGCAGGCAGGGTCTGGGAAAATACTTTAAAGAAGAGGCAGAGGCTTGCGATTCAGACATGCTTCTGAAAGACGCGTCTGGGGTGATTTTGGATCCAGATCTGGGGGGTTGCACTGGCGTGGATGCCTGTGTACAATCTCTGCTCTCAGGCCAGGGTCCCAGTGGGGTGATAGCCCCCCGCATTCCATTTTCTCTTTGCCTGGGCTGAGAACACTCCTTTAGTTTCTCAAAACACTCTAACTTTTTAGCATTCAAATTTCCTTTTCAATGAAAAGTGTTTATTCCCTCAGCAACCTTTAGTCATTCAGTGAACACTTATTGGGCATCGAATACGATCTTTATGATGACAGCTCCCATGTTTACCTCCAGCCCAGACTTTTCCTGCTTTCTGGATTTGATCCCTACTGTCTGATCAACAGCTTCGATTGTCTAACAGGCATTCATGGCCCAAGATAACTCCTGGTTAGTCTCCTCTTTCAATCTATCTCCCTCTTTCTTTCTCTCACTCTCTCTTGCACATATTCATACACAGGGGTACAAAATTCTCTCTTGATTTTTCTCCTTTTCCTCCTCCTCCTCCTTCTCCTCTTTCTTCTTCCTTCTTCCTCCTCTTCCTCCTCTTCCTTCTCTCCTTCCTCTTCCTCTTTTTCTTCTTCTTCCTCTTCCTCTTCCTCTCCTTCTCCTTCCTATGGCTTCTGTCTAGCTCACAGCAACCTCACACTCCTGGGCTCAAGTGATCCTCCTGCCTCAGCCTCCTGAGTAGCAGGGGTCACAGGTGCCACAACACCTGTCTAATTTTTCTATTTTTGTTAGAGAGAGGGTCTTGCTCTTGCTCAGGTGGGTCTTGAATTCATGGCCTCAAGGCAATCCTGGTCTCACTCCTCTGGCCTTGACTTCCCAAAGTGCTAGGACTATAGGCAGACCCAGCAGGTCTTCCTCTTAATAAATGCCAACCCTTTTCTTCCAGTGGCTCAGGCTAAAAGCCTTGCCATCATTCCTGGTTCCCCCTGTTTTGTGCACTCACAGCAACTCATCCTCCAATGCCCTTCCTACCACATCAGGTGCCCTCACCCTGGCCCAAGCCAACTTAATTCCTCACATGGCTTATTGTATAGAATCCTCATTTGTCCCTGCTCTGATGCAAGTTCACCTCATTTGTCCCTGCTCTGATCCATGTTCAGCTCAGCTTTCCAGCTCAGCTTTAACTTAAGACAGAACATGATGTTTCTCTGCTCAAGACTCCCCAGTTGCGTCCCATCTTAATCAGAGTAAAACCCAAAGTCCTCACAGTGGAGAACAAGCCTGGAATGAGTTTTCCTTTCCGGATCCTACCACCTCTCTGACCTTGTCTTATCCTGCTCTCCCTTCCTGGCTCCTCAGATGCTCAAGGTCACTTCATCTTGAGCTCCTCATCCTTGGTCTTCCCTCTGCCTGAATGCTCCTTCCCTATGATGACCTGGTGTAAGAGCTGTACCCAGCAGCAATCTTGGGGGGGGGTGGGATTTGAACTTGAAACTAAGATTGTTTGTCACTTTGGAAATAATTAAAATTATGATTTCAAAACTCTCTTATTCAATCTTGAATAGAATTAAATTTATAAGCAGAAGCCAAGCATTTTTAATATCACCTTAAGAGAAAGAAATGTTGAACTGTTGACCCTAGTACTTCAAAGCAGTGAGCCAGCCACAGGATTTGTCAAACTAAGGGTGAAAACTGCTGGGTGTTTACAAGTCAGAACTTGAAGGCTTCAAGACATTAAGTATAAGTAGGGTGGGTGGAAAGATTCTTTTAGAATGATGTATATCTACAACTTGTCCTCATAAAATTCAACTGTATGTTTTGTAAATGCAAACTTGAGTTTGAAATGACAGATAAGCTTAATATTTAAATCAATCAAAATATTGACACAAATCCTTAGTCTCTAGGATGTAGGAAGGAATATTTGCTTTTATTCCTATGTGTAAATTACAAAGGTAGGGAAAAGAAATTATTTAATTAATTAATTAATTTTTGAGACAGGGTCTTGCTCTGTTTCCTGGTCTAGAGTGCAGTGGCACCATCATAGCTCACTGCAGCCTCCAATTCCTGGCAGCCATTGATCTGCCTGCCGCAGCCTCCCAAAGTGCTAAGATTACAGGTGTGAGCCACTATATCCAGCCAAATTATAGTTTTAACAGAAGTAATCAAAATGATTGTGATATCCAGTAGCGTCTGTAGGAAGAGGCAGAAAGAGGTGAGGTGATGGAGGGAGTGGTGGCTGGGTGGCCACTCCTAATTCTGTAACCATTCCCATAAAGTTGGGCAAAAGCAACAGGAAACAATGAATTTCATACCCAGATGGAATTGGGTTCGAATCCCTACTCCTGTACTTTCCAAATATGTAACCTTGGGCAAGTCATTGCACTCCCCCTCAGCCTTTCTTTCTTTACCTGTAGAAATAATGATCCTTATTTCAAGATTGCTGTGACCTGAACATGATGGCTACAAAATGTTTACTTACTGTAGAGTATAGGGCATGGCTGTTGGACTCTTTCCTTTTCCTTAGGTCATCTGATGTCTGTAATCCTGGAAAACGTTCAGAATCCAGAGGAACAATGAGTCCCCTACTGGGTGAGGCACTTGCCCAAGGTCACAAAGTGGCAGAGCTGAAATTTGAACACACATTTGTCTGATTCCTGCTACTTCCAGAACAAGAGTATTCCTGGAAGTTCAACCTCTTGGTGACCACCTTTATCTAATATATTTTTGCTAGATATGCACCTACAACAGTATTTTCTTAAGCATTTCTTTAAACTAATGCATTTGATGATTACAATGCATTTACATAGAAACATTACCTCTTACGCAAAATGATGCAAAACCAGCATCATTTTCACACTTAGATAGCAATTAATATTTCATATATATGTACATACATATATCTAAAAATAAACAAGGTGCCAAGCAATGTGTATACATTTTAAGTATGGAAGCACCACATTAAAATTGTAATACTCAAGTGTCATTTGACTTCTGCAATTACAAGAGATACATGATAGAATATACAAGATAACAATCCTTATCAGTATATATTAAATATTACAATTTTAGTACAGTACAATTTTCCTTTCTTAAAATGTCCAACATTTTTTGGCACCCTCTGAATATATTATAACCAAAACAATGTTGTGGGGTCCCACCTGGATGTGGTGGACTGCGGAGAAATCCAAACCCAAAGCCCTCTCAGCCTCGGTTACAAAGGGGGATTAGCACGTGTCAGAGAGTGTTGAAGGGATCTTTTCCCCAGGTGAGCCGTCCCCTTGGTTGTAATCAGAATGACTGGAGGATCGTTGAACAGGGATTATTAGTGTTATCACTGTGCAATGAAGTGTGATTTAATGTCTCATCCCTATGCGGTACACAACCAAAACATAGTTCCCATACCACCAGGGGAAAAGGCCCCATTGCTAAACATTGCCTTACACTGGGATCATAAAAGATCTAGTAATACATTCTTTTTCAAAACCTTATTACCACAGCCTATGATAACAAACACCTACATTCACGCCCGTATTCCTATCTATACCTTTATCTGTATCCTTATTTGTATCTGAACAATGTATAACACAGTATACGGGAATATGCATAATCCTTACCAAGAATCTGTGCTTTTTGCATGCATCTTTCCTTTCTTTTCTTTTCTTTCCTTACGCTTACCTATTTGATTTTTAAAAATGCTCACCAGAACCAGCAAAATAAACACTGAAGTTTATGCCAAAAGGCCAATGATAGATAAAAGATAGAAGGCTTGAATGGAAATAGACACTTAGTGCCTCGAAATATCTGAGACAATGAAGCTCAAAGTGACCCTGGGCTCCCCCAAATCCTTCAATGGGCCCACTAGATCAGAACTAATTTTTTTTTTGATATAACCATCCTAAGACGTCATTTGCCTTTTTAACTTTCATCTCTCACAAGTGTGCGGTGGAGTTTTCCAGAGGCCTTGTGATATGTGATGACATCATCCCCCTGATATTTACATGAATAAATATTTTCAAAGTTTCTCCGTGTAAGTGTCTACTATGGTAAAAAGCAAGGGCTAAATAAGCCACATAAAGAAAAACTCTTTGGGGTCCTCTGCCATTGTTAAAGAGCGTCAAGGGGGTAACGAGGCCAAAAGCCTTGATAACAGTTTCCCTAAACATTCTCTGTTGAATTTGTAAATGAAGAATTAAATTGTGTCGCGAGTTAAGTGAGAGAAAGAAAAGCTTCTCCTGAGCCATGGTTTCCAGAGAAGGTTTCCTGTGGTGGATGCTGCGCTCTACCTGCGACTGGACGTACAGATGGATTTGCTTAGTCACGGGAGGCTGTGCGTTCCAGGAAGGTGGTTCAACACATGCAGAGGCCAGGCAGTGAGCAGGGATGGGGTGAGGTGGATCCGGGTAGCCAGGAGACCAGCCTTGCTTGATTGCAAGGTACGGTTTAGTGGAGAAATTCTAGGATCCATGTTAAGGACCCTCCCAGCCCTCGGTGGTCTCTGAAACTGATGCAGAGCCCGCCTTGGCCAGAGAAAACCAAATAGTCTGTTGCACTCCCTTGAACATTCCCTCCCAGGAGCTGCGACCTCACCCACGGGTCCCCCGTGGGGTGGGAGTCTATAGCCCACTCCAGAACGGAGCAAATCCTAAACTGTTTCTTTTCTTTGGAAGGCCTCTAGAAACAGGAAGAGAGGCTGTTTTCTAGGATTTGCCAAGAGTTAAGTCATCCCTCGCTGATACAAACAATTTCTCGGGTTACTCTTTGGGGCCCAGGAACATTCATGAACTGTGCAAGGTTTGAACTCTTCAACTCTGAACTTCAGTCCCCTGGGTTGTCTGCTGGGGCCGGGGCATGGCTCTCTGGCCCTGCCTGGGTTTTCAGAGACATGGCCATGCCACGGGGTGGGTGAGACAAGGCCACCTCCCGGTGAGACCGCGGAGAAATTCTTAGCCAGAGTTATGGTGAAGGGCAGGCTGACGTCAGTCTTTCTCCCGAGTTAGGTCAATGGATGCCAGGATTCCAGATGTACGTAGCCAGGTCCTTCATAGGAGAAGTCATGCACAGATGTAGAGGCCACCAAAGAGAGTGAACAAAATCAGAAGAGCCACATGTACTAAATGTACGCTAAGTGCCTTCCCTGTCCTGAGCACCTTGCGTGTGTTCTATCATTTGATTCTCATGGCAACCTTGTAGAGCGTAGTGTGTGCTTAAGAACAGCGTCTGCCTGAGCTTGTGTCTGCTTCTGCCATGTGGCAGATCATATTTTCCCAAGGTGGCTGCAACGACATCTTCCATCCCATGTGTTCTGCAATATAACCTCCCATCCACAGGTAGGGTATATGTCCCCTTTTTTTTGAATCTGTGTGACTTGCTTATAACATGGTAGAAGTGAAACTATGGGACTTCCAAGGCTAGGTCAGAAAAGTCCATGCTGGTCCCTTTTGTTGGCTGGAACATTCCTGTTAGAGCCCTGAACTATCATGTAAGAAGTACCCTGAGACTGCCATACTGTGAGGAAGCCCAAGTGCATGGAGAGGCCATGGCCAGGTGGGTGGGTGGGCCATGTTTACCTGCTCTGGTCGGTTGGCAGTCTTGGCTGAGTTTCATGTCAGAATCATCTGCACCCAGGTGCAAATTTGTGAGTGAATAATTTTTTTTTTGAGACAGTCTCAAGCTGTCACCCTGGGTAGAGTGATATGGTGTCATAGCTCACAGCAACCTCAAACTCCAGTGATTCTCTTGTGTCAGCCTCCCAAGTAGCTGGGACTACAGGCCCCTGCCACAACACCTGGCTACTTTTTTGTTGCAGTTGTCACTGTTGGTTTAGCTAGCCCTGGCTGGGTTCAAACCTTCAGTGTATGTGGTTGACCCTACCCACTGAGCTATGGGTGCTGCCTGTGAGTGAATAATTTTAGATTCCAGCTGTTGCCTCATCCCTGGCCTTCAAGTCTTCCCATATGAGATGGAGTTGGCCCTTTCTGAATCCCCAACCCACAGCGAAGATGAGGACAATAGAATGGTTGTTTTATGTCACTAAGTTTGGGTGGTTTTTATATAGAAACAGTAACTAGAATGTGCCACTAACTTGCCATGTGACCTTGGGTGAGTTTCACTTTTCTGAGCCCAGGGCTACTAATCAGGTAAGTGAAGATAATTATGTTATATACACTCCAGACCTGGGGCAGTTACACTAGACAGTGAAGCTTAGTTCTTAATACTGTATGTGGCATGTGGTAAGCATTTAATAAAATTATTATTATTAACTACTGAAGACTCCTTAACAAATAGAAATAAGGATAGGAAAGATACTGCTTTCCATTTCATTTCCCTTCTTTCTGTTCTATCCCCAGTGCTGGGCTTTGACTGAAAATGTAAATAAGTGAAATATATAGGTCACAGAAAAAGAGCGGAAGATAGAAATTGATGAATGGAACTTGAGTTCAGCATAGGGGAGCAATAGGGAGGGGTGCTGTCTGTGGCAAACCAAAGTGGGTATGCATTTCTGAGTGTGGCAATCACCAAGCAACCCCAGCCAACTGCTGAAATGCAGAAATGGGGTCCCAGTGTCATCAGGTCTGCCAAGTTCTCAAAAGAGCCATGACTTTATATTTTGTGAAATTTCCCAATGCATAGTCATCAGCAGTGAGTTCAGATTCTTTAAAAATGATTAGTGGGCTGAATGAGCTTGTCTGTGGGCCACTTGGAGGTGCTGGCTTTAGTGCCAGTGTCACCGACACCTGCTAGTGTTCAGGGCCAACAGGAGAAAAGCACTCTCTCTCTCACCAGTGCCCCTCTGAGACACTGCCCATGTTGCCATGACGCTTGCAACCTTCTGATCCTGCTACATAATCCTCACTGGGGAATGCTCCAAACCACCCATTTAGACCAGAGTTTCTTCACCTTCTACAACCTTCTCAAAACTATTATTCTCCCAAGGAGACATCTAAAACATTCTTTTAAATTACTGCCCCATGTGGTGCCTATGGCTCAGTGAGTAGGGCACTGGCCCCATATAACGAGGGTGGCAGGTTCGAGCCTGGCCCCGACCAAACTGCAACAAAAACTACCTGGGTGGTGTGGTGGGTGCCTACAGTCGCAGCTACTCAGGAGGCTGAGGCAAGAGAATCGCCTAAGCCCAAGAGCTGGAGGTTGCTGTAAGCTATGACGCCACGGCACTCTACCGAGGGTGACAAAGTGGGACTCTGTCTCTAAAAAAAGAAAAAAAAAAATTACTGCCCCATGATGAAATTTTAATCCACAGATATTTTGTACACACTTACCTGTTTAGGCACTCAATGTATATCTGTGCTCCTGACATAAAAGAGTATGATTTTTTTTCCACTTCATGCATGCTCAATGGTAGGGAGAGGAAATATGCCCCCTGGGGTTGAAAATTAGTTCTTGGGCAGGGGGGGGGCCCAAACCCACCTTTTGTATGTATAAAACACAAATATTTATTTCATCAAGTGATAGATAGTAAATCTGCAGTATTGAAATTTCATGGAGAGGCGGAATTCTGGAAAATGTGTCTAAAGAGGCTCTGTGGGGGGAGGGGAACAATGCAAACAAGGCAAGGTGCTGGCCTAGACCTGTTATTCCCAGATGCCCTCTCCATCCTCCAGCCTGGGGAGAAGCCACGCTCCCTCGCCCACCCTCCAGTCTCCAGTGCAGCAGTCCTCAATCCTGCGTGGCCTGTGGCTTTGGGTGGGGCCATTGCCATGGCTAAGCGCTGGGGACAGGCTCAGCCTCGTGGATGTGTGACCTGCACAGTGAAAGGATCCTGCACTTGGATTAATGCTCTGCTGTCACCATCGTGAAATTCTCCATGAATTTCTTTTTGCATTAGGCCCTGAAAATTCTGTAGCCAGCCCAGCCTGGGGCTTTGGAAGCTGGGTTTGGAGCCTAGCTCTGCTACTCACAAACTATTTGACTTGGGCAAACTAATCTCTCTGAGCCTCAGTTTCCTCACCTGTTAAAGCGGCATGACATGGTTCTGTACCTCAAAGGGTTGTTGGTGGCGAGGATGGTGCGGATGCAAGTCTGTAAGGGCACAGCCCCGCCCTGGCACACAGTAGGTGCTCACTCACTGTAGCTGGGATGCCGTTCGCCTTCCAGAGCACTGGCCTGAAGGAGCAAGCCGCTTGAAGGAGCTCCTCTCTGGGAGTCAGCTGATTTTCCCTGGAGACGGCTCAGATTGGCTTGTGGTCTGCATCTGTTCTAATGGGTCAAGGCTGCACCTGCCCTCGTTATTAAATAAGAAGCCTATTTTCCCTGATTATGTCTCACTTTCTCCAGATGAGCCTCATCTATCCTCAACATTCTGGAGCATGGCCACAGCTGTCTGCGAGGGTCCTGGTCTGAAAGCAAACAATGCCCCCTCCCAGGGTCCACGGCCTGCCAGTTTATGAATTACCCAGATTGTTATATATTTCTTTAACACATTTCTACAATGCCCTAAGCGTGATTCTATACCAAGTTTAAGCTTGGGATCTTACATCCATGCTGCATGTGAACCAGGTGGGACATGGAGATTTGGGGTGCCCTATAAAGCCTTTCTCCTTTACATAGAGGAGTATTTCTCACTTTCCCCCTCAGATATACAAAGGAGATCTGGTTCAAGATAAGGGAAAGAAAGAGAGGTTCCTAGAATTGTGTGTGTGTATGAGGGTGGTAGTGAAGGGCCAATTGTATAACAGAAAAGAAATAGGAACAAACTTTATCCCAGCCATGTGTATACAGCCAGCAGGAACGTGGACGAGTCACACCTTCTCTGGGTCTGTTTTACCATTAAAAAAATGAAAATTATATCACCCCCTTCCCTTCCCTTCCTTTCTCTTCCTCTCTCTCCTTCTAAACTACAGTGTTATCAATGATGACACTTTCTGATTTTAAGGGGGAAAAAAAGTCAAACTGACTTAATTCACAAAAGGGATTTATCGGTCAGTAGAACTATGTGTGGCTTCAGGTACAGCCGGAGCTAAGGGTCCTATCAGTATGTACGAAGTCTGACCCTTTTCATTCCTTGGCTCTAATTTCCACTCTCTTGATTTCACTCTCAGCTGACTTTCCCCAGAGTGGCAGCAAAGAGGGACCCAGCACCAGCTCAACATCTCCCTTTGTTGACGGTCACAGTCAACTCCCTGAGTTTGGCTCTGATTCTTTTCACCCGCCCATCCCTCAACCATTCACTAGAACAGGGAGAGATATCATGTCACAGACTAGGCTTAAGTCACGTGTTCACCCTTGAACCAATCACTGTGTCTGGTTTGATTGGCTGAGCCTGGGTCAAATAGGGCTGTGATCACCTAAACCACAGGGCCAGGGAAAGGAAATGGGAAAGTTTTTCCCAAAGGAAAATTGGCCTGGGGTAGCTGAAGGAATGAGAATTTACACTGAGAAGATGCCACTAATGGGGGTGAGAGTGGATCAGTGGTGTCCAGACTGGATGGAGGGGAGACTTATAGGGAATCCCCAAACATTCAAGGCATTTTATTTATATTAAAAACAATACTTCCACACGGTTGAAGATTCAAACAGTGTGCTCTTGTTACTCTTATCCCTCTCTTGGCTCTGGACTATTCCCCTCTCTAGAGACAACACTGTAACCAGTTTCTTGAGTATCTGTGTTAGTTTCCTGCTGCTGTTGTAACAAATTGCTACAAATTTAGTAATTTAAAACGCCACAAATTGAATTTTTTTTTTAATTCTGTAGGTTAGAAATCTGACAGAGGTCTCTAACTAAAATCAAAGAGCCATCAGGGCTGTATGCCTTGTGGAGGCTCTGGAGGAGAAAATCTGGTTCCTTCTCTTTTCTGGTTTCTTTCTTTTCTTTCTCTCTCTCTCTCTTTTTTTTTCTTAGACAGAATCTCACTCTGTTGCCCTAGATAGAGTGTTCTGGCATCATTATAGCTCATAGCAACCTCAAACTCCTGGGCTAAAGCAATTCTCCTGCATCAGCCTCCCCAGTAGCACCCGCCACAACACCCGGCTAGTTTTCTTTCTTCTTTTTTTTTCTGAGATAGAGTTTCACTTTGTCACCCTTGGTAGAGTGCCATGGCATCCTATCTCACAGCAACCTCAAACTCTTGGGCTCAAGAGATCCTCTTGCCTCAGCCTCCCAAGTAGCTGAGACTGTAGGCTCCCTCCACAATGCCTAGCTAGTTTTTTCCATTTTAGTAGAGATGGCAAGTAGACCAGCTCTTGCTCAGGCTGGTCAAGAATTCCTGAACTCAAACAATCCACCGGGCTTGGCCTTCCAGAGTGCTAGGATTACAGGAATGAGCCACCATGCCCGGTCTCCCTTTTCCAGTTTCTAGAGGGCACCTGCATTCCTGAAGGCCTGCTTCCATCATCAAAGCCAGCAATGGCCAGTGGAATCTTTCTCATGCTGCCTCCTTCTGACACTCTTCTGTCTCCTTCTTCCATATATAGATCCCTGGGCTACAGTGAACCTTCCTAGATAATCCAGGATAATCTGCTCATTTCCATGTCAGCTGATCACCAACCTTAATTACATCTACAAACTTATTTCCCCCCTGGCCATGGAACTTAACATTCTCAGAATCTGGAGATTAAGACGTGGACTTCTTTGGTGGGGGGCATCATTCTGTATCCTTAAGAGTTAATCTATGCATACATTAGCAAATACATATCTTCATTTTAAACTTAATGAAAAGCAGCATTGCTCACTCGAATTTTAATTTTAACCTACTGGAATGTACAACCTGTTAATTGCCTTGGGTCATGACCATTATGAAACAGAACGCACAGCACATAATAAAAGTAAGTATTGCTTTGTGAAACGTTTGTTTCAGTCTTTTGTGGGTGAGTGCATATGTGTAAACTGCGTCATGTTATAAAAAGTATTTTTCACAATGAGTCAGAGTAAAAAATGTTGGGAAGTTATTATTATATAGTTTGGTGGTTATATGAGGTTTTGCTGGGGTCAGACTGTCTGGCTCCATCACTTACCAGCTGTATGACCTTGAATAACTTAATCTCTCTCAGCCTCAGTTTCCTTGTCTGCAAGATGGGAATAACAATTATACCCTACCTTATAGAGTTTGTGAGAAGAATAAGTGAGCTAAAATATGCTAAGGGCGTACCACGGTGCTTGGCAGTGATAGACACATGCTTTTATTATCATTGCTTTTATTAACCTTATTATTCTTTTAAAAACAGAGAAAGGATGTGATTTTCAGGTGAGAAAGAACAGAGGGACTTTTGTACAAAGGGGAAATGTGGTCTCAGCTCAGAGAAATGAAAAGGCAGCCAGGTAGGATGAGTGTGTGTGTGTGTGTGTGTGGGGGGGGTGCCAATGTTAACCCAGGCCATGGGTTGAAGGTGAAGGAGACTCAGCAGAAATTCCACTGCTATGGTGCACACTCTTCCTTCTCCAGGCGAAGGTGTTAGAGGCATCTGATGACATGCAAATGAGTTAGTAATCTGGGAGGGGAGGGGCTGATCATTAACCCATCAGAATCCTCCATGTCTGTGCACAAATTAGTTTATTGAATTCATTCATTCATTCGATGTTTGTGGAGTTCTTACTTGTGTCAAGTTCTGTTCTAAGGACATGGCTGGAAACCAGCATGACAGTATCTTTGTCCTCACGGTGTGCACAGCACTCAACAGGTGGGTCATTACAGGTGTGTTGGGTGATATGAAAGGGAAGTCCAGAATATTAAGGGCAGGCAAAATGGGAGACTCTGGTGTATCCTGGTGGGGGTACCTGGAGCATTCTCTTTAGAAGTGTATTTGGCCAGCTGCTTGACTGAGGAGTAAGGGCTACAAGGTCAAAATCTTTAGCTGTGGGGGTTAGGAGGAGAACTTCAGGTAGACAGCAGGGCATGTCCAAAAACTTTGATGTGGGAGGTGACATGTCCTAAATAGGGACATGCCTGAAATGTGGGAACTGGAGTGTCTTGAGAACCTGAAGGAAGAATCCTACAGGAGCCAGGCAGCAGGGGACTTGGGACAGGGAGTGTCAAGAGTGGGGCAGAAGAGAGAGACTGAGCCTTCAATGGAGAAAAAGTAGCATGAAGGCCCTGTAGATTTGGGAAGGAGACAACCCCCCCACCCCCAAAAAAGACAAAACTTGAGAGCTTCCTTAGAAGAAAGGCATGCCGGAGTGTAGGGCATAGGACAGCTGTTCAGAACAGCAGGCCAGGGGGCTGCAGGTTGAAGCCTAGAAGAAGAAATGAGCAAAAGACCCCCAGTCAGCTGTGGACCAGCTGTCCAAGAAGCTCCAGGCCCTATGGCACATTCTGGAAAAATTCTGAAGGTTCCTCAATGTCAGAATCTGTGGGTGAGAACCAGCAAGCTAAAATTTTATTAGGACCAATGTCAAGGTCATCCTGTGGAGTCATTCAGTTATTCAACAAGCATTTGTCCAATGATGCTTTGAAGTCAGAGAGGCCTGGGTTGGAATATGGAGTATGTTATCTATTAAATTCCTAATCAAGTTTCCACTATGTGCCTCAGTTGCCCTACCTGTAACTCAGGGATGGCATTACCTGCCTCCCGAAGGGGTGGGAAGCATTGATGTTGAGAATAGGCTTAGCATATTATAGGCTCCCAGGAGCTATTTTTGTTTTGTTTTTTGAGACAGAGTCTCACTTTGTCACCCTGAGTTGAGTGCAGTGGCATGATAGCTCACAGCAACATTAAACTCTTGGGCTCAAGCTATCCTCTTGCCTCAGCCTCCCAAGTAGCTGGACTACAGGCACCCACAACAATGCCCATATATTTTTAGAGACAGATTCTCGCTCTTGCTCAGACTGGTCTCGAACTCATGAGATCAAGTGATTCACCCACCTGGCCTCCCAGAGTGTTAGGATTACAGGTGTGAGCCACCACACCCAGCCAGACTGTTCATTCTGAACTTGAGACTAGACTTAGAAGAAACAAAAATGAAAAAAGGAAGGTTTCTAATCTCAAGAACCTACAAAATTTGGGGAGAGATAGACAAAAGAAGAAGCAAATTTCCATATAATGGGATTAGGAACACTGTGGTCTGAACACTGGAAGCTGTGGAAACAGGAAGGTGATTCCTAGGTCAAAATCAACTGCCAATGACTTTGTAAGCTACTCCTCAGAGTTACTTGTGCCCCTTGAGTTGTAAGTGACAGGAACTCAACTAAAACCAACTTGCACTGGCTCATACTAAGGATAAATCCAGGAGTAAAGGCTTCAGACCTGGCAGGCAGCAGGTGCTCAATTGACATCCTAAGGACCAGTTCTCACTGCATCTGTCTGACTTGCTGACTTCTGTACTGGATTCATTCTTAGGCTAGTGGTGGTCAGGTGGCCTCCAGTAGCTCCAGCCTCATTTCCTGCCAGCTTACCCACTCTAATGCTTCTCTTCCCCCAATGCGGACTGGCCATAAAGTTCATGTGCAATTTTAAATTGCACACAAATTTCATGACCACCCTGTATAACTAGTTAAGTTCCAAGGGTGAGTCTTATTCCACTGGTTGAGTCATGTGCCCATCCCTGAACTAATCACTGGGACCAGGAGAATAAACTATGTTGATTGACCCTGACTGAGTCACATGCTTAGACTTGGAGTCAGAGTGGGACAGTGTCTGGGAAGGGTTTAGTCCCCCCCAAATACACGGCTCTGCTCTTCTCTGTTAGCATTGCTCTGAAGTACGTTGTCACCAATAGGTGGCAAGATGCATCCTATTCTTTATTCTGCTTCCAAAGAGAAGAAAAGACAGACCAACTTGAATGGTTTCTCAAGGCAAAGAAGATAGTGAGCATGGGCGGTGCCTGTGGCTCAAAGAAGTAGAGCGCTGGCCCCCTATGTTGGAGGTGGTGGGTTCAAATCCAGCCCTGATCAAAAACCTGCAAAAAAAAAAAAAGATAGCGCATAGCCCAGTAGCAGATACTGCACAAAATAACTGACAGGTAGAGTTTCCGGGTGCTAGAGTATAGAAGAACAGGCAATTTGTAAAAATAGTTATCATTGCTAAATTCTGCCTCCTCCACCTCCAATATTTGTTAAGAGTCATGAGGGAAGACTGATAATTATTCCTGGGTCATGTTTCTTTAAATGGAACACTGACGCTTAACTATGTGGGTCTATACAAATTACACATAAACTGGAAACTCTTCTCTTGATTTTGTATCCTATGTCATGTGCTTATGACAAATAAAATGTCCCCCTTAGGACATGTACAGAAGAGAAGATGATCAACAAGCTAGTGAATAGATGACAACACAAGATAAAATGAACTAAAAATAAAATAAATAAGGCAAGTTCAGTGCTCAAGTACAGAAGCACAGTGTCTCAAGAGAGCATATGGTCTGGGCTGGGGGATTCCTATGATGGCCATTGCCAAGGTTAAATTATATGTCATCTTGACTGGGCCAGGAGGTGCCCAGATATTTGGTCAAGTATTATTCGGGCTGTTTCTGTGAGGAAGTTTTTGAATGAGATTGACATTTATATTGATAGACTGAGCAGAACAAATTCTCCTTAAAGTGGCTAGGTCTCACCCAGTCAGTTGAAGGCATGAACAGAATAAAAAAGCTGACTCTTCCCTGAATAAGAGAGAACTCCTCCTGCTGGACTGCCTATGAACTTAGCCATTGGCTTTTCTCCTGCATTTGGATTCAGACTGAAACATCAGCTCCTCCTAGTTGTTGACCTCACTAGCCTATGGTCTGGAACTGCACCATTTGCTCTCCTGGGCCTCTGGCTTGTGATGTGCTCTGCAGATCTAGGGACTTGTCAGTCTCCATAATCATGTGACCGTATATATATCTGAGTGTGTATATATACACACACACACACATATGCATACGTACATACATACAAACTAGATACACACACACATATCTCCAGTTGGCTTTGTTCCTCTGGAGAACACTGAGTAATTGTAACTACTACCCCTGAAGTCTTACTGTGTGTTAGGAATTGTGTTAGGTGCTTTTCTTGTTTTACCTATGTCACCATCCTGAGCATGAGGCTCTCTTATTTGCAGGGAAGAACAAGAGGCTCACCCAGGTAAGTGATCTGCTGGGTCCCCTGGTAAGTGACATTACTGATATTTTACCCTTTCTAATTCCCCATACTGCACTCATCTGACAGCATGAAGCCAATGCTGGCTCTTTGGTGGGGGCAGCGAACCAGATAAATACCTTGTGAACCTTTGGAGAAAAACTAAATAAAATAATATGCATTAGGTAGGACAGAGAACTAGAATTACAAGTAACAAGGTGTGAAAATCTATGGCAAAAACATAGGAAATCCAAGGAATAGACCCGATCTTTAAGCAAAATGTAAATGAATAAAATTAACAAAATAAGAAGTAAGAAATATAAAAAGGCAAATAACCACAGGAAAAAGGAAAACATTATTAAAAATTCATCAAAATGTTATTCAAAGTGTTTCAGTCTACAAAAATTGATGCAAAGGTTCCCAAATCATTTATCAAAGCAAAGAACAATGTTAATGCCAAGGTTTATCATTCCCAGTACAATTAGGAAAACTCTAGATCACACTCACTTATGAATAAAGATGCGAAAATTCTAAATAAAGTTTCAGCAAATATAATTCCCTGGCATATTAAAATAATAATATATTACTAGCAATTAGCATCTGTTTCAGGGAGACAGGAATCGTTTATCATTAGAAAATCTGACAGAATAATTCATTACATCATTATATCAACAAATTAAGTGAGGAAAACCAGGGTTTATATTAAAAAATGCTGGAATGACATTTGATAAAATTCTACAGCTGTTCCTAGGGGGGAAAACCCTCTAAGTAAAACCAAGAATAGAAAGAAACTACATAGACAGCATAAAAATATTTACTACAAACTAATAGTAGATGTACTATTATGAACCATGAAATGTGAACCAGGCCCAGTAAAATAAGAAGTAATTCAAGATGGCTACTGTCTATACTATTTCAGGGTTTCTAGCTAATGCAATTATATAAGGAAATGAAATAAGCAGTATAAATATTCAAAATAAAGAGGCAAAATTATCTATTTCTTTGCATCTGATACAATGGTAAGATTAGAAAATTCAAAAGTGCCTCGTTAAAATAGTATTCACATGAGTATTCGACAATTGTAAATTTTAATTTTAAATTGCTTGAATATTTACTAGTTCTGAAGAGTCCATAGTTTTCTTTTTACTAGGAATTGCCTATTAGAAAATGAACGTAGAAAAACATTTCATTCATATTAGTAACCAAAACCACAAACACAAAGGAATTTAACAGGAAAAGCACAAGACCTATATGGAAGCGACTGTAAGATTTAATTAGAGCGTTTTTAAAAGCCTAAATAATTAGAGTGAAAGGAAAGATGTCCGTGAGTTACAAGCCTCCAACTTACATACAACTTGCACTTACGAACAGAGGCTATTACAGGTAATAGGTAAATGTACCTGTTCCAACTTAAAAGCAAATTCAACTTAAGGGCAAACCTATTAACCTATCTCCTTCATAACCTGGGGAGTGCCTGTACCTTCCAATTTCAAATTCAAAAAAGACACAAGAACTTTCATTTTTCTTATGGTTAAAAATTGTGAAATTTTGAATTTTGCACAATTTCAATCTTGCCCAAATTCATTGTGAAGTTGTATAAAATTCCAATCCTTATCTCAATAAGGGTTTTGGGGATGCAGATAAACATGCTAAGCAATTTTTGAAAATGAAGACTTGGGGTGGGGTGGGAAACAGACTTGGGCTGGACATGTCCATCAGTCTCCACCCTGATGACTCTGCACACAGCTCCCTTGTCCACTGCTACCTGGTTGGATTTGGGCAGTGGGGGTGCTGGGAGGGATAGGATAGAAGAGATTAAAGTCAGACTATTTATTCCCCAGCTCCTTCCCTGATGCATTACTGTGGGTTGGCCAAGTCCTCCTGAAGGCCACCGTTCTATCAGGCAGCCCTCTCTGTACAACTGTGCTCACCAGATTCCAGAAAACACTTCCCCCCAAAGGTGCTGAACAGCAGGCTCTGGGGGTGGGAAGTTCTGATTTATAGCATTTGCTAATTTCCTTGGTGTACCTATTCCCATCATGGCTGATTTCAGCTGCTCATGGGACATTGTGTATAGCTAACAGCTGGCTCTTGCCTGCCAGCTAGTGTGGGCTACCTCCAGCACACTATAATGTGATTCCCCTTGTCACTGGCCCTCCACCTTGTTGGTTTTGCTGAAACCCATCTATCCCTTCTCTGCTGTCCCACTTGAGTAAGACATTTGTTTTTCCCTTCTAGGATCCTGGCTGATTTATTACTAGAAAACTAATGAGAGAAAAAGGCATAACAATGAATAAATAGGATATTTAGGATAATAGGATATCAAGGAGACTCCAGAAGTTAACCCAAGTATATTTGGGAAATTTATAAATATGTATTTAAGGTGGCATTTAAATTTAATAGAAACAGGATGTTTTATTCAGAAATGGTGCTAATATAAGTGGCTATCCATCTATAAGAAGGAGGGTTAGACTCTACTTCATACTATTGCACACACTGAAATCATTCCAAATGGATCAAAAATCTAAATGTAAGAAAATAACAACATTTGAAAAATGTATCAGAGAATATTTGTATACACTCAGGATAGCATGGGGGAAAATTTGCAACAAAAATGAAATGCAAAGATATAATAGCCCTAATCTATAAAGAGCTCCTAGAAATTGACAAGAACAAGATAAATATTTCAATACAAATAGATATTCACAGAATGACCAATATATATATAAATATTTGTAATCTTGCTTAGGATCAAAAATACCTAATTAGTAATATACTATTTCACATTCCTTTGTAGATAAAAATTGAGGAGATCAATAACACTCAGGGGTGGTGAAGATGTGAGGAAACAGTCATACTTTTGGCAGAATGTTAATAGCCACAATGTTGTTTGAAGTATTATTATGATTATTTTTGATTATAAGGGAGTCTCACTTTGTCTCTCTTATAGAGCTCTGTGGGTGTCACAGCTCATAGCAAACTCTTGGGTTCAAGCGATTCTCTTGCTTCAGCCTCCCAAGTAGCTGGGCACCTGCCACAATGTCCTGCTATTTTTTGTTGCAACTGTCATTGTTGTTTAGCTGGCCCAGGCTGGGTTCAAACCCACCAGCCCCCGTGTATATGGCTGGGCCATAGCCACTGGGCTACAGGCACCGAGCCAATTATTTAAAAGTATTATTAAATTAACGGTATTATGAAAGTATGACTAAATTAAAAATGCTTAGAACCCTTGACCTAGAAATCTCACATTTGTAAATCCATCCTACCTAAATAAAATTATCAACATGGGACATATCACAAGGAAACTTGTTGCAGCATTGATTACACATGGTATAGGCAATAAATTGGGGACAATCTGAATGCTTCCATAGACATGGTATAATAATTCAATAAATTATATTGCATTCATATCATGATTTTTATGTTGCAGTTTGAATTAGATCTACATATGTTAACCTGCAGATGTGTCCATAACGTATATTGATAAATCAGATTTTAGAAAGGACAGGGAAGATAAGGATCTTATTTATGTGACTATATGTTGTTCTTTGTATGAGCACTAGGGGTGACAAAGCACATGGAAAGATTCTCACCCCACTATTTAAGGTGTGAGCTGAGTCTCAGGGTGAGTGAGAGTTGTTATTTTAACCAGTCTCCGTTGCTTGATGTATTTCAATGAACACAAATTGCTTCTGTTGTTGAGAAGAAAAATATAGTTACATTCACACAAACATGCTCACACACACATATGTTCAAAAACTCGAAATAAATGCTGCATCGGCTTCCACTATATAGCTGCATTATAGCGCGTTTAGCCATTTTCCTACATTAGACATTTAGTTTGTTTTCAAACATGCACTATTATAAGCAATGCTGCCACAGATTCTCTTTGTACATGTAGCTTTGCAAATGTCATCTAGCAGTTAAAGTTATATTTGTGTGCCTTCTATATGCCAAGCACTGTGGAGAGGGCCCTCATGGAACCGACAGTTAGGCTTTGGGGCACAATGAATGCATTATTAAATACTTATAAAACACAGTATCCAGTAGTGAAGAAAAATAAAACCAGGCAAAAGGGGCTCAGCACCTGTAGCTCAGCAGTTAGGGTGCCGGCTACATACATCAAGGCTGGCTGGCCCAGGCCTGCTAAACAACAATGACAACTACAACAAAAAAGTAGCTGGGCGTTGAGGCGGGCGCCTGTAGTCCCAGCTACTTGGGAGGCTGAGGCAAAAGAATCCTTAAGCCCAAGAGGTTGCTTAAGTGGCACTCTGCTGAGGGTGACATAGTGAGAGTCTGTCTCAAAACAAAACAAAACAAACAGATAAGAGGAAAGGTAGGGGGGCAAAGGGCAATGGTTTGCTCTTTTTGCTAAACTGCTCAAAGAAGTCACCTGATGTCCAGGTGACTTCTGAGCAAAGACCTGAAAGAGGACAGGGACTGAGACCAGAATTCAAACACTTAAAGAAAAAAATAGAAACAATCTGTAGTCTTTTTTTTTTTAAACAATCCATAGTCTTACCAATCAGAGATACTTCTATGCAACATTTTCGTGTTTTCTTTTCAGTTGTTTTCTATGCAGTTAAAAAAAAAACCAGAACATGAAAATGATGTGGTTTATACATTTTTATAGATTTTCTCTTTCCCCGGACTTTAATATTGTAGATATAGTCTCATGCTCCAAATATGTGTTTCTGAGATTTCCTTAGGATAAGGAAATTTCCTGAGAGTGAAATTGCTGATTCAGAGGATCTGCTCATTTAACGTTTTGATAGTCACACTCCAGAAATAGACCATTGTACTTTCCCACTGGCAGTGCAGGAGATTCCCCACTTCACGTTTGTAAATACTGTGCGCGGCTCTTTTGAACGTTTGTCACTCTGATCATTCACGTTTTTTAAAAAGGAAACAAACCTCATAGTTGTTTTCCTTCTTTGCAAAAATTATTAGAGGTTACTAACCCCCTCGTTAAAAAGATAGGTACATTTATGAGTTCGTTTATTTTTTCAGACAACAAATATTCAGAGCTCGCTTTGTGCTGGACGCTGTGCTCCCGCAAACGAAACTCAGGGCTAAGAGAACAAAACCCCAAGAGTTGAGTGATTTGCCACATAGTGAATTCGTGGAAGATCTGGGACTAGAACTTGGACCCCAATGTTCTTTTTACTATGAAACACTTCTTCAAAAAACCAAACAAAGATAACTGCAGACTATTAAACTGGAAAATTATGATTTGTGGGGGGGTGAAGGGTTGGAAAAGTGGTTTAGGCAAACCTCAGTAGCTGTGGGCTGCAGGCTTTGTGGCTGCAGAGGGACACTGCCAATGTGACGTTCTGTAGTTGGTCCCCAGAGTTTGGGGAGAAAAGTAAACGTCAGGAAATTAGCTCTGCTGGCTGTCTTTGTCATTCTGAAACCCTCGCCCCCCTTCCCCCCCTCCCCAAACCCATTTCAGAAATCCGGTCCCATTTTTCTTGCCTCTGACCCTGGTGGCTGAAGTTTCTCTCAGCATCATAAAACCTGGGGTTGTAAAATTCATATTGTAACTTTAAGAGCCACATCTGTTTTAATAATTTTTTTTTCCTGTTTTAAGAACACAACGGGATTTTAATGGCGGCAATAAAATGGAAAAGTTGAAGGAAATTATCACAGATTTGTAAAGCTATAACGCAGGTTCCTGGGCTCATGCGAGCAGTCAAATTACAAACAAGTAACCCAATTGCTTTTATTGCAGGCAGATCTCTGGTTTAAGCATTTCTCAGTTTAATCTGTTGATGAGGATTAGCATTTTATTCATTTCGGCACTCATAATAGCCTTGGTACATATTACCCCGATGGGCCAGATTGGTGGGAATCACGAATCTCAGAGATGCAGAGAAATCCAGAAAAATACCTTAAGGCAGAAATTATTGGGTCTGGCAAGTCAGACAGACCTGGTTTTAATCCTAAATCCACCATATTTAACCAGATAAAAGGTTTTAGGTAAAGTCCTAATTTCTCTCAGCTTTGCCTTCTTTATTTAAATGTGGGGCTACGTGGGCAAGTTTTGCAGTGAAATTATACGAAGAAGGCATTCAGTGTGATGCCAGGCAAACAGTGGGTGCTTACTAAGTGATGGCTGTCATCTGGTTCTCCTGGTGAACATGCTATTTGGAGCAGCCACTGTTGCTGCCCAAGAAGGCTCACTGCAAACACCTACATTTCTCCACCTGAAGCTCCTTTTGAGGACCCAAGAGCAGCTTGGCCCATGTTCCAGGTCAAGCCAGAAGCGCCAATGCCTTAATGCCCCTTCCACCAATCACAAATGAAGAGTGGAGGATAAATACCTCCCCTTCCTCTCCCCACAGGTGGGCTCCCTTTGAGGCACTCGGTGCTGCCCCCAGAGTGTCCCAGTGGGATTGCACTCCATTTGCTAACCGTGGAAGCCAGCTTGGTAATATACTCTTTACTGGTTTCCTTTTCTTCTGGGTCTTATGTACATAGAGGGGGGAAGAGAAGAGGAGGAGAGGGACAGAGAAATGATTGCTAGATGCTCTAGTAATTTCTTTCTAGTGACTGATTCCAGGGAAACTCAAATGTCAGGCATCTCTGATATTGAAGCGATGAGTCAGGTGTGAAAGGAGTTGGGTGAGCGGGGAATAAAAATGGTGCCTGGATTTTCTTTTTTTAATCTCTTATTTTTAGTTTTTGGTGGTGCTGTTTTCTAAGGTGCAGAAGATTGATGGAGAATGGGAAGGAGCTGAAGGGCACAGTGTCCGGGTTAAAGGCACCAGACCCCTGCTTTCCTATCCCAGCATTGCCACTTAACGTCTATGGGAACTGAGGCAAGTGACTAAGTCCCTTGATGCTGCCTCAGTTTCTCCATCTGTAAAATGGAACTTACAACAGTACCGTATGGGGTCCTGCTGAGGACTCAAGGGAGTGAGTTAACATAGACAAAGCATCCCAGAACAGAGCCTGGATCACCAGCAGGAGTGGTAGTGTTCTTATTAGTATGATTGTTTTAGCCAGGAGAAGATTGAGATGCCCGTTGATATCTAATTAGATCTGGCCCAAGTGCTCCCAAGTCTCTGGGGACCATGTGGTGAGATAATAACAGACATGAGAAGGTCTTGGAAACTCTTTGTTTACCCTTCTGTCTGCCCCTTTGAGCTCCAGAGACCATGACGAGCTCACCTCGGCCCCAGGGTTTGCTCAGGCTCCCCACCAAGGGAATAAATAAATGAATGAACGGAGCAGCTCTTACTGGCCACAGGTCAGGGAACATTGATGAGATCATTTCAACAGAGGTCTCAGATCTAGTCCATCCAGAAGCTGCTGTCATTGCCCCCCAAGGCAGCTCTAGGGTTTTTAGACTCTGTCTGCCCCAGGGTTAGAAGGTTTTCCCAAGAATGAAGAGCTTGGGCTGTGTAGATCTGAGATAAGGCAGCTCTGAGCCTGCCGTAATCTGAGCCTGCCCAGGCTCCAGCAGAGCTTTCTGGACTGTTTTCACAGGGAGTGAGGACAGAAAGCCCGCCCAGGTAGGCACACCAGCTCCTGGCTCCTCATAGACAAGTACCAGAAAATGGAGATAATGACCCCCTGCCGAAAGCAGTTTAATCCCCAAAGTTGCTTGAACTATGAAACCCACTGCCACTGGGAATGTCCATGGGTGTAACCCGTTGGAAAGGCAAATTGACACTGTACAGCCTTGTCTAGTCATTTTGGAGCCTGAGGCCAAAGGAAAAAACAGACATCCCTCCTACATATGTTTTCATCTATTAAATAATTGTTATCAGAGCTAATTTCTTTTCAGAGTAGATTTTGAAAACATTAGTAATGAATTTGTTTTCATTAAAGCTAGGAAAGTAAAATTGATACAAATTATATTTAGGATATAAATATTTACATATAAAAGAATGTTGTGAGTTTTAATACACACACATCCTTGCAATTTATTGATATTTTTTTCAACTATGTTAATGTTCTGGAAGAAAAAGTTACCACCAAGAACACATAAACATATGTACATGAAGGCACGGTTTTCCTTTGGCCAAGAAAGCCAAAAAAGCAGGATGGATGGCGCTGTTGGATCTGGTCTTTAAATTTTTGCTATTAAAGTTATTGTAGATTGTTTTTAGCATGCATTTTTATTTTTTAAAATATTGCATTATAACATGATTTGTCTTAATAATTGAGTCTGGGGGGCTCTCTTAAATTTTATGCCTGAGTACCTCACTAACCTCACCCTACTGCTGACTCTGGTTGAACCAAACCATGTGGTACTTTGTTCAGCAAACCCCTATTATTCCGGCTCCCGGAAGTGTGTTGATCCCACCATACTCAGGCAACATTCCACAATAAGGCACCAGCTGTGTGCCAGGCTCTGCTCTAGGATCTGAGGCTGCAGGAGCTGTCACCAAGGCATAAAGGTTTACACCAAAGGGTGTTCACTGCAGCAGAGGGAACCAGCCCCAGCACCCATCAGAAGAGGACTGTTTAAATGTGTGATGGTCTGTCATAGGAAGGTTTATTCTGCAGCTGTTAAAAAGAATATTATTGTTTTTACTTTGCCAGCACAGAAAAACGTCTAAGAAATAGTGTTAAGGAAAAGCAGTTAGGAAACAGTATCTATGCCAGGCATGGCGGGTCATGCCTGTAATCCTAGCACTCTGGGAGGCCAAGGTGGGTGGATTGCCTGAGCTCATGAGTTCAAGATCAGCCTGAGCCATAGCGAGACCTTGTCTCTAAAATAAAAAAATATTAAATAAATAAATAAATAAATGCCAGGTATTGTGGTGGGTGCCTATAATCCCAGCTACTTGGGAGGCTGAGTCAAGAGGATTGCTTAAGCCCAAGAGTTTGAGGTTGCTGTGAGTTATGACGCCATTGTATTCTACCAAGGGTGACAAAGTGAGAGTTTGCTTCAAAACAAAAAACAAAAAGCCCCCAGGATCTACCATACAGCTAAAATTTCTGTTTGCACTGCTGGAAATGTGTTAAGCTCACAACTTTCCCACAAGGTTAAAGATGAGGAAAGTAGCGTACAGAGAAGTTAAGTAGTTTTTCTAGAGACACTCAGCAGGGAAACAGGAGTCAAATTTTTCCAATCTAGCCCCAGAGTCCAAGATTTCAGCCATGAAGTTAAATGGCTTATAATATGTGTATATATTGGATGCATGTGTTATGTAGAAAAAAAACATGGGGCAAAACGTAGAACTGTTATCAGTGGATTGGTTGGGTTTTGTGCAGGATCTTGGGTTAGAGCCAATGAATTTGAGGATGAGTATTTTCTTTTTCTTTATGTTTTGTATATTTTGTACATTAATAATAAACAGTGGAAAAAGAAGCAGCTTATTAAAAATCGTGGAACTGTTATCAATAGTTATCTTAGATGGAGGCAAAATTATAGGGTACTTTAGCTCTTAATATAATTTGATAAAGTAGGAATTCTTAATAGAGAGTAGTATGTGTTATTTTTATAATCAGAAATAAGAAAAAAGTACCAGGTATTGAACTGTTTCCTAGATGCTGTGCACTTTCAAAGCATTCTGTCTTTTAACCCTTGCGACAGCCCTATTGTTATACCATTCTACAGATGAGAATACTGATATTGGCAAGGACCAAGTGACCAGACCAAGCTCAGAGTTAGAAAGAGACGGAGCCAGAACTCAAAACTCAGATTCCCTAGACTAAGATTACACCCAACACGGGTATCTTTCTGGCTTGTTTTTCTTTAGTGCTTTTGTTTTTGTTTTGTTTTTAAACAGCTGAGTGACAGTGCCTTGCAGAACCACAACGCACATTTTCTGGTCAATTCTCTCTTGTTGGGCATTTAGGTTACCAAGCTACTATCCAAAGGGCCTCTTTTTTATTGCGGCGAGGACTAGGAAATTCTTTACCTAGGGACTCAGTGCGAGGCGTGTTCTCACTGCCACGTGCCATTTTCACCCTTTCCCATCAGGTTACAAACTCAGAAAGGAACCGCCTTATGGTGACAGGGCCCTAGCGCTTGTCCCACCATCCGGTCCCTGGAGGGTCCCCTTGTGCCTGCTGCTGCCGGCCGCACCATCTGCGCCGCGCAGGTGTGCCCGGTCCCCTGTCCAACCTGGGGGCTGAGAACACTGGGCCGATTGTGGCCCCCACGAGCCCGGCGGGCAGCTGCGCCCAAGCTGCCATCTGTGAGCGCTGGGCGGCCCGGGAGGCGCGGGAGGGGCCGCCGGGACGCGCCCTCGCCGGGCCCCATTCAAGCGCTGCCAAGGCCTAATTGATGAGAAATGGCCCCGAGCAGGTGCGAACCTGTCTCCAGAGGCGGCAGGGGCTGGGGTGGGGGTCGGGGGAGGGGCGGCGGCTTCGCGGGGAGCGCAGCTGTCGAGGGGTCATTATCGTGGCAGTCTCCCCAGGGCTTTCCAGCCTGGGGCTGCGGTGGGCGTGGAGAGAGAGCAGAGGGCAAAAGTGGGGGCGCAGGCCCCCCAACTCCTTCACCGCACCCCAGAGTCTCCACCAGCCAGGAACTTAGAGCATCGAGGAGCCCCTTAGCTCCTGTCGCTGTGCTCTTTGGAGAAGACCTAGCCCGGCAGGGCCACCCTCCGCAGGGCTGTCCCGGGGAGTCCGTCTCGCTCCACCTCCGTTTTCCGCTCCAGTTATGTATAACACGTAGCAGGGGTTTGAGTGTTGTGCTTACCTGTTCACACCGATTGCATCAACCCTTTGAACAACCCCCCCCACCTAAAAATGTCAATCAAAGTGCTAAAATCGTGGGGGGTTTCCCCCTAAGGTGTTTACAGCACTGATTGGTACAGCTATGGGTCCTTAGGGTTCAAAAGGCAGGGCGCACAAACCCGCGGAGGTGGGGTGGGGGGCAGGGGTGTTTCCAATCAGAGTCTCCTCCATAGGTGGTAAGATTCTTCTTTGTTCCAGCTGATCCTTAGTCCTTCCGACGGAGAAAAGAGGGCCTTTAGATGCAATTGCTAAAGGCCCAAAATGAGGCCTTTTGCAGTAGTGAAACTGTAGGATAAGGGCCTTCCTGGTCCTTCTCAAAACACCCCCTCATCAATGCCTCAGGGCCAGCTGAACTGAACCCACCTTCTCAGCGTCAGATACGTTGCCAAGCTTTCCCCTGCAGCATCACCCGGCAGCAGCAGCAGCCGAGTGATCTTTTCCAAATGAAAATCAGAGCGTGTCCCTCCATGCTAGAAACCCTCCAGTAATTTCCTCTCCCACAAGAATGCAGTTTTGATCCTTACCACAGCCTGTGGCCCTGAGCTGCTTCACTGGAGCACACCTCCCTGCCTGCACTTCCTTATCCCCAGCTTCCCGGAGTGGTAGGTCCCACCACATTCAGGCAGCATTCCACAATAACGTACCGGCTGTGTGCCAGGCTCTGCTCTAGGTTCCCAGGACACAGCAGTCAACAAAATAGACAAAAACTTCCTTCTTCCTAGCCTGGCATTTCAGTGGAGGAGACAGGCAAGAATTGACTCTCAGCCCTTTAAAGTCATGACAGTTGCATTCTGCCCAGGGCCTCTGCATGTGCTATTTCTGTTGCCTACAGCACCCTTTTCCAGAAATGCCTCTGCTTGGAATCTTCGGACCTTTGCTCAGTGTTGCCTTCTCAATGGGTACTTTTCTGATCATGCCACTTAAAGGCATGATTTATGCTAGAATTCCCTATTCATTTTATTCAGCTTTATTTGACTCTAAGGCACTCATCAGCATCTTCTTGGACTTTTCTGGCACAGGGGTGGCAATGGACAGGACTGAGATCTGGCCGAAAGACTGTGTGTATGTGTGGGGGGGGTGTTTGGTTGAGACCGTATTCCATCTGCCTACTTTGAGATATTTTATGTGGCTCACTCTCATCTGCATGGTTGAGTCATTGTTGTCTTGTACGTGTGAGAATGGACTCCCAGAAAATACCTTCTGCTCATTGTCAGCATCACAGCATGACATGTCCTTGACAAAGTGGTTGACGATGTCCATCAGTTCACTGAGATGTACGATTTGTCACTATGCTTAGAAGACTTGAAATGCCTTAAAATATTTCAGCTCATGTGGGAAAGGAACTTGGTAATGGTTTCCCCAAAGTTGACAAAGTTGGTGGTATAGATATGTCTGTCATGGGCTGAATCACGTCCCCTCCTTGAAAGACCCCAGTATTTTAGAATGTGACTTTTGGGGGGGAGGTAGAGTCTTTAATGTATAAACAAGGTCATGTGGGTGGGCCCTCCTTCAATGTGACTGGTGTCCTCAAAGAAAATCAAGACACAGACAGAAACACAGAGGAAAGACCATGTGACAACACAGGGAGAAGATGGCCTTGGTCAAGGAGAAAAGGCCTCACAAAAATCCAACCCTGCTAAGAATGAGGGAGGGGTGGGGAAAGGAAGAGCAGAGAGAGGGAAGGAGTAAGGGGGGTGGGGTCTTGGGGTCTTGGTGTAAGAGGGTCTTTTCCTAACAAATGCAACCAGTGTAACATGGTTTCTTGTATCTTCAATGAATCCCCAACAATAAAAAAAAAAAAAGTTATAAAAAAAAAAAAACATAGTTTTTTTTCAAAAGGTTGGAATAGAATGTCAGGCTGCAGAAAATATAAGAGTAAGTACTGTGGTATTTTTTGGTTTTTGTTTTGTGTTTGTTTGAAACAGAATCTTACTCTGTTGCCCAAGCTAGAGTGTTGTGGAGTCAGCCTAATTCACAATGACTTCAAACTCCTGGGTTCAAGTGATCCTCCTGCCTCAGCCTCCTGAGTAGTGGGGCCTTCAGATGCCTGCAACAGCACCATGCTAACTTATATCTTTTATTTGTGTGTATGGGGGTGCATGTGTTTATGCTTGAAGAAAAAGTTTGAATATGCACTGCCGTTTCAAAAAAATATGTTCATAGATTTGAGGAATTAATATTTTTAAACTCGCTATATTACCTAAAATGATCTAGAGATTTGTGCATTGTAAATACCAATGACATTCCTCACAAAAATAGGAAAAAACAACTTAAAATCTTATGGAACCACACAAGACCTTAAACAGACAAAGTAACCGTGAGCAAAAGGAACAAAGCTGGAAACATCACACTACCTGATTAAAAATATACTACAAAGTTATGGTAACCAAAGCAGTATTATATTGGGATAAAACCAGCCATGTAGACCAATGGAACAGAATAGAGATCCCAGAAATAAATTCATGCAATTACAATCAGTTCACTGATTTTTGACAAAGGTGTGGGAAGGGATGGTCTCTTCAATAAATGGTGTTGGAGAAACTGGATACCTACATGCAAAACATAAGACTAGACCCTCTCTCTTACCATGTACTAAAATCAACTCAAAATGGATTAGACCTTAAATGCAAGACATAAAACTACTGAGAGAAAACATGTGGTAAGCACTTTATAACATTGATCTTGGCAAGGATTCCTTTTTTAAAATAAGATCTTAAAAATACAACAAAGAGCACAAATAGAGACATGAGGTTACATAAAACCAAAAGTCACTTACAGAGCAAAGGACACAATTAGCACAGTGAAAAAAATAACTTAAAAAATAGGAGAAAATACAGGTATTTGCCAACTATGCTTCTGACAGAGAGTTAATATTCAGAGTATGTAAGAAACTTAAATAACTCAGCAGCAAGTAATATAACAGAAGCCTGTTTAAAAATAGGCAAAGTCCTTCATAGACATTTCTCAAAAGAAGACATACAAATGGCCAATAAGTATAAGAGAAAATGCTCTACATCATGAATCAGAAAAATGCAAATCAAAACTACAATGAGATACCATTACACTCCAATTAGAATGGCTATTTTCAGAAAAAAAAATTTTGGTAAGAATGTGGAGAAAAGGGAACACTTACACACTGTTAATGGGATTATAAATTAGTATAGCATGAAGATCCCTCACAAAATTGAAATAAAACTATCATATCATCCAGCATTCCCACTACTGGTTATATATTGAAAGGAAAATAAATCAATGTGTCAAAGGGATTTTGCAATGTCTTTATTGCTGTACTATTTACTTTAAACAAAATATGGAGTCAATCTAAGTGTCCAACGGTGGATGAGTGGATAATGAAAATGTGGCATATGTTTATATTCAGTCTTAAAAATGAATGAAATCCTGCTATTAGTAACAACATGGATAAACCTAGAGGACAACACATTAAGTGAAATAAACCAGACACAGAAAGACAAATATCACATGACCTCACCCACACATGCATTACAATAGCAGTTACTAGAGACTGGGGAGGAGAGAAGGAAGGAAGGGAGGGTGGAGATCAGTTGGTGAATAGGTATGAAGTTATAAGTAGATAGGAATAATAAGTTATAGTGTTTTATTGCACTGTAGGGTGACAATGGTTAACAGTAAACTATTGCATATAACAAAATAACTGGAAGAGCTTTTGAATGTTCTTACACAAAGAAGTGATAAATCCATCAGGTGATTGCTACACTTAATACCCTGATATTATCATTATAGAACATATATGTATTAAAACATCAAGTTGTATCCCATCATCATGCATAATTAGGATGTATTGAATACATTTTTAAACTAAGAAATTTTAGTTTTAATTATCTTAGAGATTATAGTTTTTGAAATATGCAAACTTTTAATATTTCATGTCAGAACTATCCACTCTGTCTTTTTGTTATAAATATGAATTATTTTGTACCCTTGAAAATATTTTTAAAAGAAGATTATACCCAGTAAGCAAGTGAGATTTGATTGAGGGATTTAAGAATGATTAAATATTTGGAAACCTGTTAATGTAATAATCACATCAAAAGATGTGAGAAATTCACTAATATCTAGATATATTGTGAAAAAGCATCTAGATAAAATTCAAAATAAAACTCTGATTTTTAAAATAATCTTATTAAATAAGGAATCAAAATACATTTCTGTACAATAAAGACTATCCATAACATAATAGTGTTAGAATGGAACACAATTATAAATGTAGAATATAAATGTCTTCATATAGTGATTAAAAGGTCATGAAGGCTATGTTAAATAGTTCAATGAAAATATTTCAGATTGTATATAAAGTCAGCACATTGTACACCCCATGATTGTACCAATGTACACAATTATGATTTAATAAAAATTAAAAAAAGAAAGATGCCAGTAACAAGAAGAGAAAGTTCTGCAGAATTCTACTCCTATAGGGGAGCTAGAGTAGTCAAATTCATAGAGACAGAAGTAGAATAGTGGTTTCCAGGGACTGGGAAAGGGAGGAGGAGAGACTTATCATTTGACTGATACAGAGTCAACGGTTACACAACCTGAAGAGCTCTGGAGATAGATGGTGGTAAAGGATACAAAACAATGTGACTCCAGTAAGATTAGCCCACATCACAAAGTCCCAAAACTATAGATGTTGGCGTGGACGTAAAGAAAAGGGACACTTCTGCACTGCTGGTGGGAATGAAAACTAATACATTCCTTTTGGAAAGAAGCTTGGAGATCACTTAGGGATCTAAAAATAGACCTGCCGTTAGATCCTGCAATGCCTCTACTAGGTATATATCCAAAAGACCAAGAATCACTATATAACAAAGATATTTGCACCAGATTGTTTATTGCAGTCCAATTCATAATTGGTAAGTCATGGAAGAAGCCCAAGTGCCCATCAATTCACAAATGGATTAATAAATCATGGTATATTTATACCATGGAATATTATGCAGCCTTTAAAAAAGATGGAGACTTTACCTCTTTTATGTTTACATGGATGAGCTGGAACATATTCTTCTTAGTAAAGTATCTCAAGAATGGAAGAAAAAGTATCAATGTACTCAGCTCTACTATGAAAACAATATATAATCACCTACACTTCCATATGAAAGCAATAACCCAACTATAGCCCAAGATGAAGGAGAAAGAAGAGGAGATGGGGAGAAGGGAGTATGGGTGTAGGGAGGGTAATTTATGGGACCGCACCTACAGTGCAATTTACAAGGGTACATGTCAAATCTACTAAGTGTAGAGAATAAATGTCTTAACACAATAAATAAGAAAATGAGGTGAAGGCTATGTTAACCAGTTTGATGAAAGTATTTCAAATTGTATTTAAAACCAGCACATTGCACCCCTTAATTGCATTAATGTACACAGCTATGATTTAATAAAATATAAAAATTTTAAAAATGCATTATTGTACACAGTAATAACATAATAAAAACAAAAAAAGCCAGGGCAGCACCTGTGGCTCAAAGGAGTAGGGCGCTAGCCCCACATGCTGGAGGTGGCAGGTTCAAACCCAGCCCCAGCCAAAAAAACTGCAAAAAAAAAGCCAAGTGTTGAGGAATGTGCCTGTAGTCCCAGCTACTTGGGAGGCTGAGGCAAAAGGATTGTAAAAAAAAACAATGTGAACATATACAAGTAAGCCCCCTGAACTGTACACTTAAAAATGATTAAGATGGTATATTTTATATATATTTTATCACAATAAACTATGTATATATATAATTTGCATACAGTATATATGTAGAGAGAGGGGGAGAGAGACTCCACATACAATTTTTGGTTCAGGGACCAAACAAAAATAGGCCTCAAACCTGATTTAGCCTGCAGGCTACAATTAGCCATGACTTGATCCAGTCTAGGGGTCTCCAAAGAAGAAATCCCTGGGAGAAACCATGCCTCTTGAACTGCCTGGGAAAGGGCCTGGCATCCTCTGTTATTCATACACAACTCTTCCCTGGCATTGATTTGAAGAAAGGCCTTTCCTGCTTGAAAAGCTTCAGAAAACCACTCCCTAATTCACCTGCCTCTTGCAATAGAAGATAAGACAATGGGATAGAGATGGGACCAGAATCCAAGTCAATACCCTGTGAGTTCAGTGCTTGTCCACTGTACCACTTCCCTCTCCTCCCCCACTGCCCATCCCAGTGAAGGCCATCCCCTACTCACACAGAAGACTCTGGCTTCCCCCCAGCAGATCCCCTTCATCTTAGATTTCAATAAGTTCTGGCAATTTATTCAGCAATTCTGTATGCCCAGGAAGTACCTATGAGAAAAGTACAGTAGGCTCAGCACCCATTGCACAGTGGTTACGGTGCCAGCCACATACACCGAAGTTGGTGGGTTCAAACCTGACCTGGGCCAACTAACTAGCAATGACAACTGCAACAAAAAATAGCTGGGCGTTGTGGCGGGCGCCTGTAATCCCTGTTACTTGGGAGGCTGAGGCAGAAGAATCTCTTAAGCCCAAGAGTTTGAAGTTGCTGTGAGCTGTGACACCACAGCAGTCTTTCCAGCGCAACATAATGAGACGCTATCTCAAAAAAAAAAAAAAAGAGAGAGAGAGAAAAGTACAATACAGGATCCTGCTCTGTGGTAGGCAGAATAATGGACCCCCAAAGATCTCTTCATCTTAATCCCTGGAACCTGAGAATATATTACATTACCTCACAGAAGAGACTGTTGAGATAGGGAGATTATCCTAGATTATTCAAGTGAACCTAATCTAATCATTCAAATCCTTGAAGACGTTCCCAGCTGTAGTCAATGGGAGAGAGTGAGCACTGCAGGAAGAACAGTCACAGAGATGCAACAGCTTTGAAGTGGAGGGAGGGGGCCATGAACCAAAGAATGTGGGCAGCCTCTGGACACCAAAAAGGCAAAGACTGGTGTACTACTACACCAGCCTCCAGAAAGAATCACCTCACCAATACTTTGGTTTTAGCACAAAGAAACCTATGTTAGAGTTCTAATTTATACCACTATAAGGTAATAAATTTGTGTTGTTTTAACCCACTAAGTATGTGGTAATTTACTATGGCAGCCATAAGAAATTACTACATGCTCTCAAATAGATGCAGAAGGGCTTTACTTATCCTGCAGTCTGTGGTTAGGTAAAAGCATCTGTTCACCTAACCTTTCTGTCTTTTCTACACATTGGCCTCTGGAGCATCTAGTCATGCCCAGAAAGCCTAGAAATCAAAATATGAGCCAATCTAGAAATTGCCTAGGAGCAAAAAATAATAATAATAAATTAAAATTAGCTCTATAAATAACAGTCATTGAGGTTGACAGGTATTTCTAAAGCTGAAAGAAAAAAATATCAGTTTAGAACTCTGTTTCTCCATCTTGGAGATTTGATGAGTGAAGCCAAATTCTGGGTCATAATAATGTCAAAAATATGGCTGGTTTGTGAATGTGGTGTGGTGGGGGGTGTGGCTTGTAGGGGAAGAATGGGAGGTGGAGAGGGAATCAAACAGACGCAAGGAAAAGGGGTCAGTTAACACAGTTCTTTCTCTACACTGGCCTACCTCTTCTTTCTAGATTAAGGGTCCTGCATAGGCTAAATCCAGTTCACTCCCTGATTTTGTGAATAAAGTTTTATTAGAACACAGGCCCATGTATTTGTTCATGTATTTATTGCCTATGACTAATTTCTCACTACAATGGCAGAGTTGAGTAGTTGTGATATACACCTCATGGCACGAAAAACCAAAACTATTTACCATCTGGTTCTTCACAGAAAAAGTTTGCTGACTCTTGCAGATTCATTAAGGCAACACAGGTACACTCAGAACCAAAGGATTTTTGAGCAAGAAGGTTCCTAAGTTCACAGGAGCCTCCATTCCACCCTCTATGCAGTCATGAGGTGAGGGGCCATGTTTGTCCTTCCCCCTTGCAGTTAGCTTTGTTGCTCATGGCTTCTGACCCTGGTCAGCGAGGCCAAGAAAGGCAACCACCTAACCAACGGAGATGCAGCCATGCCAATGTAACTACATTTTCCTTGAATCAGACGCCCCACCCAGCATGTAAGCAGCCTCATTTGATCCATTTTTTCTAATCCAGAAGTCCCCGACTCTTTCTTCCATATTTTTGAAAATATTATACTAATGTGTTTTTCACAACCTATAAATCATGTTGCCCTGCAGTCAGTCCTCCACCCACTAATCAATGGTCTCTGTGGTCGCAAGGAAACAAGAGTCACAACCTCGACCCAAGAAATCCTTTTTTTGAAACCTTGTTTTTTACATTAGATTTCTTAAGTTGGAGAGGAAATATTAGAAGTGAGTTTTGTTAAAAGAGAAAAAATATATTATTTCTATTCAAAAATCATCTTTTCGCATATTAAGAACAGAGCTCAGGGGACTAAGTCTGGAGTTTTACTATAAGCTACAGTGTCAAGGGCAAAGGATGTTATGTGGGGGTGATGCGTGCCTAACAGAAGGAGGAGGAGAACTCTCCATCCATCTCCTCTCCAGTAGGGGTGGGCCCTTGAGCAAGGAGGGTAAGGCACCAAATTTCCAGATGAGTTAAAGGAGAATTGAAAAATATTTAGGTTGGCACTTACCTTTGTCCCATCTCTCCTGCACACACACACACACACACACACACACACACACGGACCCCTGTAGCTCAGAAACAGAAGAATATCATTTGTATGGGTCAGAGTTAACACCCATAGACTATCCCAGGCCTGGGATGCCTAGAAGCTCCCTGACTACACAGGAGCTGCAAGCTGATTGTTAGGAGGGTATGCTAAAGGGTTGCTCAGCATGTGGCAAGAGAATCCTATAGCGGAAAGTGGAAATAGGCCCCCTAAAGCCAGGTGCTGATGGGAGTTCCTGGCTAAGCCCCAGAGGGTCTACAGCAGCAAGAGGCAATGGGGAGGGGGTTAAACCTAGGGGCAGCCACCACATACCCCTGGATGATCACAGGAAACACCTAGCAAAGACACTTCGGTAGCAGAAGCTAACTCTTAAAACAGAGATGAGATCAGCTATACTTCAAAGAGAAGTTAACAGAACCCAGAAAGAAGGACAATGCAAGCACAAAACATCTTACCCTCACCACAGCAATGGCACTACGCTCAGATGTCAACCACAGAGAAAGAGAAGAGTATTAAAGTCCATAGAATCTGAGCTTACCTGAAAACTTCAACCAGAACAGACCAATGTACTCAAATGGGCATGTTTAACTCCTTTTGGGTTACTGTGCATAAGTAGAGACGCCAGCAGAAGGTAATATCAATTACAAAAACAAAACCTCCACTTTGAGAGTACTATTTGCATATGATGGGAAAGAGTCCAGATGGACCACCCGCTGCCTAACACATACACTGCGATCCACTTTGTAACACCAGGAAAGAAAGATACCCCCCCACACACACTCCTGCCTTAGACTGGGAGGAGCAAGGGAATGCTGGTGAATTAAGAAAGGGGGAAAGAGAAAGCAGATCCCCTTGCCTGGATCTGATTGCTCTAGAAGTAAGGAAGTGGGTCACAGGCTCTGGATGACACTCCTGCCTGCACTAGCCAGCAGCAAAGCCAAGGGGTGTGGGACAGTCTAATTTCTTCTCACCCTACCCAGTGGCCAATTCTGTGGGTCCCAACATTTCTGATCAAATCAGCATTCCCCATCTGCATGGAGCCCATTTCAGACCTCGCTGTATAACCACATCATGTGCAGGGCCCACCTGAGAAGCCAAATACGGGGGTGCTAAGCCCCAGTCTCCAAGAGACACACAGAGCCTTGTGCAGGACAGAGGCGTGTGGCTACACAGTTACAGTATTTCCCCCAACACTGGAATTAATTATCGCTACTTGCTCCTCTGTCCCTCTTAGATCTGCAAAGTGTGGGTCAGAATGACTGTTTTTATTGGCCCACCACATATTGAAACCATTCCTGCATATTGATACTGAATATCTCAGCCAAATCCTTATGAAAATGACTTACTGTGCAGCAAACAGAATGACTTTCTAAAGTTAAATGTCTTGGGATATTTTATCTTTTCAAGTACACACCAAAAGCAATTAAGTTCAAACTATGGAATATGGCCGTTGCCAGTTTCCATTCTCAACACATATGTGTCTGAGTTTACAAGTTCAAAGACCTCTTAACGGATCAAATCCCTAGCTTTAATTTTCTCTTTGTGAGTGAAAAATAGCTCTGCATCCTTCTTTAAATCATCTGCAAGGAAATCTGTGGCATGAGGCCTCTACCCAAGATATCCCTAATGTGACCAAAAAAGGCAGAATAAGGACCCACTGCTGTCCTCCCCTCTCCAGCAGTCCACAGGGAACCACATAGGTTGAAAGTGAAGAATTCAGTCCCTGCGCTCTGAGCAGGAGATGAGTGTACCAGTCCTGGGCCAAAAAACAGCAATCTGATTTCCTGAGTTTGTGCTACACCGACCCAAATCACAGGGGGCCTTCACGGCAGTCCCATTCTTTTCCAGTGCCCTTCCTCTTCCTTGTCCAAACTCTGTACTTCGTTATCCTCCTTTCCAAGACTTCTCCCTTTTTGTCCCCATTTCCTGGATGACGGGGACCTCAAAAAACTCCTTCATTTCCTCTTTACTTCTCTGCAGCCCACACATCCTCTATTCTTCTTCCTCCTCCTCAAACATAAAGGCCCTTACCAATAGTGTTTGCACATGTGCACATTTCTGAATGTGTCAGAAAATACCTGAAAACCTGTTACAATTCTTGACCCCCACCCTGGGTTTATCTTTTACTGCTTGTTTTCAAATTATAGTTGAGTCTCATCCCATATTTATAGATTCACCTACTCACTAAAACTTATTTGTAAGCCCCAATCAATCCTCACAAGCACTCCCGAGTTCTCAAGCAGATGTCAGCAGAGGAACCAAAAATGTGACTTGCCACGTGCACACAGGCCCAGCTGAGGCTGGACAGGCCACTGCTCTGCCTTCTTGTTTCAGCTCTTGTACTATAAACAAGTGTCTTCTTACTATACTTTTGTGCTTTGGGTAGGTGACCTGCTCCCTCACGTGCCCCCCAATGAGGCTGAAGTGCTGTCCAGTGTTCCTGCACTCGGGAAGACGGTGATATGCCTCACAGAGAAAGTAGGTGGGTCAGATGAGCTTTGTGCAGGCACAAGCTATAGTTCTGTTGACTATGCATTCAGCGTTAATAAATCAACATTTTATATTAAATAAGGTGTCTTTAAACAGAAACGCACATAAAATGAAGCTATGTGTTGATCACTTAACAGACATGTGACCAGAGGCTGGCTGGAACTGAACCCTGTATTTCCCCCGGGAACAGTAGCTTAGTATCTGCTAATTCAGTGTTCTTGGTGAATTTATAGAATATAACTACCATAAACAGAGGTTTTCAGCATTATGAGTTCTGGGGTTTAAAAAAAAAAAAAAACCTTCCATCTTCCACAAAGGTATATTTTAAGAAATGTAATTCAGAAATTTGTTTTGATCTATTGATGGAATGGATGCTCCTCCCCTCTCTGACGTCAGCCTCAGGAGTGTCCCACCTCCCTTTCCTAGCATAGGCTCCGGGGGTTTCTGTCTGGGGCGCCTTCCACTCTCGCCTGGATTCTTACAAGGAATCCATTAACCTCCTCAGTCCCCCAGCGCCTACCTTCCTAGCTGCACTCCAGCCATAAAAGGCAGATTTTTTTCATATTCGTCTATGTTTCTGCCAGTTACGTCTTCAGCTATGTTTTGCTGGCCTCGTCGTCCCTTGGTTTGTGAGTTTCCTATTTCCTTCATAAGGCTCACGTGTCTGTTAGAGTGCTTTGTATTCGGGGTGACTGTAAAATCAATTATGTTGATTACATGGAAATGCTCACTTGGCTCCTAAATTTCCTGCCTTTTGTGTTGTGTCGTTTGGTCATACCACTTACGCTCTCGCCGTCCCTCCATCTGACTCGCAGACCTAAAGAGAAAGACGTTATTCAAGCACGTGAAAGTGTGGAGATCGGCATGGGGTCCAGGGTTATGCCATGACGTGACTGTTGTGACTGACGACAAGCTGCTCCACTGTCCTATCCAGGCCACGTGTGTGTGACTAGCTGACTTGTGGGCATAAACAATTCAGACAGCCTTCTTCAGGGTTTATCTTTGTACACGCCCCAAGGTTGTTTCAAATTCCCCACTCTCTTCTCCTCCTGTATTCCTACCCTGTGTGCCACTTCCTTTCCACTAATGGTGGCACCTGCTCAAGTCAGACAGGCTTTTAAACCTCAGCTCCTCCAACAAATCCAACAAGAAGGAATAGTTGTGTTCAAAACTCACCATCGTGTAAGCCCTAGTGAATTCAAGGGTTCAGGCATTGAGCGCGAGCCGCTGCTATACCCCCAGGAGAAAGAGAACTTCACAATGGGAGATAATGACACCACTTATGAAGCTTTCTGGCAAAAAAAAAGAAAGAAAAGAAAAATCACACCTGAATATTACCAAACCTATTGATTCCAACTCCAGTTTATAAGAAATACAGAGTACACAGGAACATATCAAATTACATCACGGGGAAGTAACCAACAAAATCCAGACTGGGAGAAACTCTGCACATCAAATAACTTGATTTCTTCAAAAGATTAATTGTTAAAAAAAAAAAAAAGAAAGAAAGAAAGAAAAGAAAAAGAGAGGTAAAATTTACAGATTAAGGGAAAATTAAAACATTATCAGCCAATCACAATGCATGGACCTTATTTGAATCTTAATTCCAATAAGCTGTAAAAAATGATATTTATGAGATAATTTGAAAGTTAAACAGTACCTGAAAATTTAATGGTATTTTAAAAGTATTGGTAAATATTTTAGATATAAATGGCTCTGTAATTGTATTTAAAAAACAGACCTTATCTTGTAGAGATTCATGCTGAAATATTTATTGATATAATGATACGAAGGTGAAGAACTTTCTTCAAAATGACAGAGGGAAGAAGGGGATGAGGGTGACTGAAAGGTTAGCAAGAGGTTGTTGGGTAGAGGTGAGAGCAGGTGCATGGGACAGTCATTGTGCTATTCTGTATGCTTTTGCATAGACTCAAAATGCCCCATGATGAAAAGATAAAAATGAATATTACTGCCACTTACTGGCTGTGTGATATTGCCCAGGCACTCCAACCTCTCTGAACTTCAGTTTCTTCAGTGAAAATAGCCTGCCTGTGAGTGTCCTGGTAAGGGTTCTGTGCAAGTTAGTAAGATATCTCCATCTCTCTTTTAGTATCTTTTAAAATCTCTATCTCTAATCCTGTTTTACACAGTCTCTATTTCCAAATGCTAAGATATTCTTCCCCAAAGCCAGTAATGTTAAGCAGAAGGAATGTTTGCCTACTCAAAAACCATCTTCATCTTCTTTTCTGTTAGCAGCCACAATTTTGTTCCCAATGTTTCCTGCCTCCCCATTTCCCTGCAGGGGCAGGCCTCCAACCAGTTCTGGCCACTGAGACATGAGAAGTCTTCTGAGGGACTCTGGGAGAGGATTCTTTGGAGGAAAGAAAGATAGATTAAGTAAGAAAGAGCCCTCTTTCTTCTGCTAGACATAGTCACCTCTGCATGTGATACTTGTAACTGCAGCAGCCTTCTTGTCACCATGAGAGGGGACTGCCTGTAAAGACATACTAAGGCTGGCAGAGTCAAAAGGTAGAAGGAATTTGGGTTCTTGGTGACATCATTAGGCAACTGAAATGGCCACCCATGGATTTCCTATTGGAGATCATAAGTGCCGCTACTGTGTAAGCCATTTTGAGCAGAATATTCTAAATCTCCTAAATGAAACAAGCTCACCAGAATCACCTGAGGAAAGGGGACAGTTGCACACCTGCTGCCCCCATTCTGCTACTTCTCCGCTGAGGCATACTCCCTCCTCCATGCTCCAAGTCCGTTCTCACTCCCGCCCAGCCCCTGCCAGCCGACTCCAAAGAGTATGTATCACAGCTCTCAAAAGTCATGGCGCATAAAAGAGGTCAAGTCTCCATCCTTCGTATTATGCATGGTAAAGTCTCCATGCATAATATTCCATGGTATACATACCCCACAATTTACTAATCCATTCATAGGTCAATGGGCACTTGGGCTTCTTCCTTGACTGTACCCCATAAAGGAATCATGATCTAGGTGTTTATGGCTTAATAAGAAAAAAAAGAAGTGCTGGCACAAAAAAAGGGGGAAAACCATTGCAGATGAGCTGAAGGAGGTAATAGAAGTTCTATTCGTCTTGTTATTCCCAGTGCCTGCAAAAGTTAATAAAGATTCGAGTGCATGGGGAAAAAAGAATCTGTAAATAAATTCCCTGCATCTCTTAAAACTTAACAATTTCAAACTTGGACTCAGATTTTCCTAAATACTTCCCAAGTAACCCATTTCTGCATAGTCTCTTGCCTGAATTATAATGACCTCTTACTGGCTTCTTTGTTTCCAGCCTCTCCCTTAGTAAAGTCAAGTCCAAGTTCCTTTCATGGAGTGAGGCCCTCCTTCATTTGACCACAACCTAACTCTACTGCTGAAACTCCCACTTTCTTCCTCTCTATTCCTCTCCGTCCCCTTTAATCCACTCTAAGTTCCAGCCAGACAGGTCACCGGTCGTGTCCTCTCCATTGTCTCCTTTGTGCTTGTTCCATTGTGGTTTTTCTCTCCACCCATCTTTCCAGCTAACAAGTCCCTAATCAGCCTTGTCCACTGGCTCCCACTTTGTTGTACTTCCTTGGTTTTCTCCTACTCCTTTGACCACAACTCCACCACAACACCTGTCACATCAAATTACAGTTATCTGTTTAAATGTCCATTCCCCCACTTAACTAAAAAGTGTTCCAGAGATGGAGCTACGGCCTTCCTCCCTAAAATATCTGGTACTGAATGAAAGCGTGTGAGTGATGGAAAAGAGGAAAGAAGAAAGGAATTGGCATTTTTCCAGTTACTAAGCCTAGAAACCTGGAAGTTATGAATTCCAAGAACAGAAAGGAATGTTACAGATCATCATGGAAAACCTTGACTTTAAAGATAAGTAAATTGACTCTTCTTTCATCCCTTGACTCAATTTGTCAGGAAATCCACTTGTTATATCCTCCTTCAAAATGCCTACCAGATTTCCTCCAGCTGTCCACCTGCATGAACCCAATGCCCCACACGTGCTCACTCACTCACTCTGGGATTGGTGAAAGGACTCTCAAAGAAGCTCTCCCTTTCTCCCCATTCTGAGCCATTTGTACACAACTGACAAGAAAAATCTCTAAACCACTACTTTTATCCTGTCACCCCAACCACCACAATGATGTCCCTACTACTCATCATTGGCTTCCTTTTTTAAAGTAAGTTCCCACCTTACCAGCCTGGCCTTCTAGAGTTCAGTCTGCTGGACCATCCTCTGAGCCCAGACACACACGGTCGTCCCAGGGCATCTCATAGTATCAGAAAACACGGTAGCACTCACTCCTGCCTCCAGCCTTCTACTTACACCACAAGACGTTGCTGGGTATTCTCCTGCTCACTCCTGGCTCATTAAAAACCTAGTCCTCCTTCAAGGTCAGTGAGGATACGATTTCATCTCCCCTCCCTCCTTGCCATAGATCGGAAGAACCTTTTCTCTCCCTGAACTCCCATGACCCTAACATTTACTGTTCTGTCTCCCACAGAGATTGTAAGTGACTTGAAGCCAGAAAGTCCAGGCCTAAAGCAATTCACACATCCCAGAGTGGCCTGCCCCGATCTTTGCCATCACCACCCTACTCTTCCTTTAAGAAAGACAAATACAGGCCAGTGTGTGGCCTCCACCTTAAGCCTAGCACTCTGGGAGGCTGAGGCAGGAGAATCCTTTGAGCTCAGGAACTCAAGGCCAGCCTGAGCAAGAGGGAGACCCTGTCTCTGCTAAAAATAGAAAAACTTAGCCAGGTCTTGTGACAGGTGCCTATAATCCCAGCTACTTGGGAGGCTAAGGAAGAAGGATCACTTGAACCAGGAGTTTAAGGCTGCTGTGGGCTTGGCTGATGCCATGGCACTCTAGCCTGGCCAACAGAATGAGACTCTGTCATATAAAAATAAAAAAGACAAATGCCTCCTGCCTATGAATTAAAGAAACTAAAATTCCAATGCCTCTGAACTTCCACAGCACTTTGTTAGCATCATTGTTATGGCATTTATCCCATTCTTTCTGCTGATGGAATTGCTGTGTTTTACTTATCTTAATA
>CAUYON010160776.1:0-12377 GCA_963573935.1 Arctocebus calabarensis
GGGAGGCTGAGGCAAGAGAATCGCTTAAGCCCAAGAGCTGGAGGTTGCTGTGAGCAGTGTGACGCCACGGCACTCTACCCAGGGCGATAAAGTGAGACTCTGTCTCTACAAAAAAAAAATAATAAGAATAAGTGTGTGGAAATATTCCCTCTTTTTATCTCTGTGTCCAGAGAAGCATCAGGAAAATCAAGCAGAAGTAAAAACGAAGAAATTGGTTCTCTGCCTCAGCTCAAAAGTGAGTATCTGTATGTGTTATATTTTACTTTTTATTTAAAATATTTAATTGGTAAATATTCTATATATTCAAGGCATGCATGGTGATCTGATGCACACACACACAGAGTGTGTAAGGATCACTACCATCAGTTTACTTAGCACACCTGTCACCATCCGTGCTGCACATTGGATCTACAGCACTAGTTCATCCTACATATGAATCTCAGTACCCAGTGACTAACTCCTTCCCTCCCCTACCCCCCCACTCCCGACCCCTGGGAACCACAGTCTGCTGTCTGTTTCTGTGGGTTCGACATAGAGAGAGAGGGCACGGCGTCTGTTTTCCCGCTTCTGCCTTCTTTCTCTTAACATAATGTCTTTCAAGTTTGTCTATGTTGTCTCAAATGGCAGGATTTCTTTCTTTTTGAGTATTTTAATATTTCACTGTTTGTGTGTGTGTGTATTTTAAATTATCTTGTGGAAAATGCAAAATATGGAGCCAAAGGGGCAGATGGTATCTTGGCACACCAAAACCAACACATCATCTTTATTCAGAAGAATACAACAGAATCCTGACAATTTAACATTCACTCTAAGATAGAACCAGCCCATACCTTCAATGCCGTCAGACCAGACTCCCAGAAGTGGAAAGGGAAGTTTTCTAGTTTGGCAAATACAGATCATCAGAAAAAAGTGATGATTATTAAAAATGGTTACTATGTGTACAATCTGAAAATGTTTTAATTTTGAATGTATTATTGAATAAGATTCTTTGTTGAACAAAAAATTTCAAGTTGATCATGTAATTTTTATTTTGACATTTTGACCAGAATTCATATTTGTTATACGAGGGAGAGTTAGGTTATTAAAAGCTCATTCCTTCATGACTGAAATATAACTTTAAATATTGATACTTGACAAAAAGTATGAATATTCAAAATCTATATCTGTTGGATAAGTAGTCAACCTACGCTAGATATAGTTACCTTTCTTAAAACATATATTAGGGGGCAGCGCCTGTGGCTCAAGGAGTAGGGCACCGGCCTCATATACTGGGGGTGGTGGGTTCAAGCCTGGCCTCAGCCCAAACTGCAAAAAACAAAAAAAACAAAAAATCCCCAAATATTTGGTAGAGTAATCTAATAAAATTCAAAAAGACAGAGGACTAGTTTATGCTGCTTAGGATTCAAAATGGAGAGAATAAAAGAGAAAATTATATAAAGAACTCGCAGAAGTAATAAACAACAGTCCAGCGGGAAAGACATGGCACCCTGAAACACAGAAATTGAGGAGGGTTTGAGAAAGGGACTGTGCGTGTGAGTGAACAGAAAGGGATGTGAAGTACCCTGGGACAGCAAAAGAGCAACCTACCTCCCCGGGATGAGGGCGAGAAGAGGAAGGGTTCGGTTCTGGGCCCCAGGAAAGGGGACAGCTGGAGCTTAGCTGCAGGGTTGGGGTGGGGCAAGTTTCCACCTTCCCAGGAGGCCCACAGTGACTTCTTTTTTTTTTTTTTTTTTTGATATATTTGTATGCTTTTTTAAATTTTATTTATTTATTTTTATTAAATCACAGCTGTGTACATTAGTGCAATCATGGGGTACAGTGTACTGGCTTCATATACAATCTGAAATATTTTCATCCAACTGTTCTACATAACCTTCATGGGATTTTCTTGGTCATTGTATGAAAACATTCGTGATCTGCATTTAGTAGGTCTCATCTGTACCCTAAGATGTGTGATCCGTAGGTGTGATCCCACCAATTACCCTCTCTCCGCCCTCCCTCCTTCTGTGGCTGGCACCTCCTGTGATCTAAACCAACACACCCCAAGGCCAAGGCGGCTTCCTGGCCAGGGCAGGGTAGAGCGAAGTGAAGAGAGAACCCAGCCACTCAGAGCACACCCAGCCCAAAGGGGCACATCCTGTTTCTCTAGAACTAGGGCCTAATGCTGAAGTCCAGAAGAGCAAGTGTTCTCCATCTTCATGAAGAAAGGAAAAGGAACTTGAGACTTGTGTTTCTTGCTTCTATTTACCAATAGATGGCTCTTTGCACTCTCATTTTTTATTAGAGGTGGAGGTCGCTAGTGGTATCACTTTGTAGGTAGTTATATATGCAAGAGTCCACTGGATACTATATATCTATATTTAATCTTAACATCTGTAGACGTAGAGGTTCAGGAAACATTTATTGGCTAAAGTAATGAATAAGTAGAAAGCAATGCAATGCAAACATTTGTAACTGAATATCATAGGGTCACCTAGCAAATTAGGTATTATATAATTATCTTTTTACATAACATTTACACATCGTATTTCTATATACATAATAAAGAGCATCCATGACCTAGTTAGAGGTATTCCAGCATGATGCTTCAGGGGCACAGGGAAGGGTCACAGCTCCTCCAGGCTGAGGGGCACTCAGGGTGCTGGGGGGCTGCTCGTACCCCACCAGGTACAGCCCGCGGATCTCAGGCAGGGCACTCCAGACCCACCAAGCACTGACCATCCGTTAACATTGCCCTGAAAGGGGAATCCGGAGTTTGCCTGCTGGGGATCAAATGGATACTTTGTTGCCAACTGAACTACACCTTGCAGAGGATCTGGGGAAGAAATGGAGGCGCAGGGAATGAGCAGCCACCTATCCCTAAAAGCCAAAATCAAAATTTAAAAATCATGATTAGACCTACAAAACCTTCAACTTCCTTTCAACTCTAAAATTCCATAAATCTATGAATTATTGAAATGGGAAAATACTTCCCCAAATGGCTGTATCAGACACAAAGATTCTTAATTAATATTGTTAGTGGTTATGGGTTATTATATGCTTATTAATTAAAACCTGTTAAATATCTAGAGCCTAATAGCTGACATTAAAATATTTTTAGCGCTGTTTTGAAAGCGCATTCTTTTGTAGGACTTTATGTAGTCTTAACTTTTAATCCTTCATTGACGGTTGATGTTTCCCCAGATATTTCCATATAATCCCTGTTAAGGCTGTCTTGAATCACCACTTAATTAAAATATATAATCATGTTTTGATTCCTTGCTTGTTTCCCTAAATTCTTTGCTAGCTATTTATTAATAAACAACAGGGCATAATATTTGCATTTTAATTAACTTTTTTGTACCAAATAATCATTTGCTATTGCCTTTGTATCTATTCACAAACAATAGCTAACTCCCTCTTCTATTAATCTGTACTTGGACTCCACGGTGCCTTTATCATCTAATTTCTTACTCAAACGAACAAGTATTTACTGGGGCTTTCTTTGCTCAATGCTCTTTTAAACTATTGCTCATACTTCATAAATGTCCACCACATTAAATTGCAATTGGTTTACCATTTAAAATTTATGCAAAACGGGGAGATTTGGCGCAGTTACCAGAATTTCTTGTTCCATAGGTCTCAGGGATTGGAAAAATGACTCCACAGGTCCACGGTGGGACAGGATTTATTAGAAAAGAATACAGAGAAAGTGCCAAGGGTTCTAGCAGAGGGAAACAACCGAAACTGAAACTCTGCCGCTGGGTCTTCTTTCCAGGGCTTGTTACTCGGCCGAACAAATGGACGATTCCCCCCCTTCCGCCGGGGCAAGGAGCGTGTTGCCAAATAAATGGGTACAGTCCTTTCCGCTGGGACTGCGCGTTCCCTTCGTGAAATTTCCAGGTTTAAGACCCTTACATGCATTTGACCAGGCCTAGACCAGCGCTGAAAGGGGGACCCTGCACTGAAGCCACTCCCAGCCCCGGAGGCTGTGCGCCCCAGAGCTCAGCCTCACACCCGCAGCCCCGCCACTGAAATCAGGGGAAAGCGGAGGTGGCTCGGGCTGCGGCGCGGCGGTGCCAAGGTCTGTCTCAACTCACCAGGGCCTGCGGCCTTCCCTGGCGCTCGCCCTCTCCACGTACTTGGCTCTCCAGCCCTCGTCTGTGGACACCTGCACCCCCAGAGCTGAGATGCAGAAGCCGGGTCAAGTCCTCCCCTGAGCGGGGGACAGCTGTGTCACCACGTGGGAATGAAAGAGCGCCAGCCAGACCCTTAATGGTGTAGGCACTGTCTTCTCACTTTTCTTTCAGATCATGATACACACAAGGAAGTTGCACCGCTTCCTTGTAAATCATCTTCTAGTGCTTTCTTTCACGTGGACTTTTAGACCTCAGACTTCCTTCTTTATCCTCTCTTAGTGATGAATCAATTCTGCACCATTCCTGAAATCAGCTTCCCTTCTTCAGTAAATCTCACAAAAGCTGTGAGTCAACAGCAACGCCCAGCTAGACTGGCCAGTGCATGAACTCTACAGCATTTTCAAAAGGCTTTATGGAACAGTGAATTTGAAAGACTAACAATTTAAGAGATGTTATCTCCTTCAATGTTTAAAATATTAAAACCATAACTTCATACAAATATAAAATGAACTCGTGCCAAAGATTTTATTTAACTTGTTAGTGAGTGCACCGGTGAGGTCATAAATGTATCATAGATCAATTCACAATTGCCAAGATGTGGAAACAACCCAGTGCCATCAACTCACGAATGGGTAAACTGTGGTGCATATCTATCACGGAATACCATTCAACCATCAAGAACGATGGAGACTTTACATGGTTTATATTTACCTGGATGGATCTGGAGAATTTCCTTCTATGTAAAGTATCACAAGAAAGAAAAAGCAAACATCTAATGTACCCAGTACTAACAAAAAACAGGTAGATAAACAACGACTTGCCCACACTCAAGAGAAAAACACAATTAAATTAAGAGGGGTGAGGGGTGGAGGGTAGGCGGAGGAAACCGAGGGAGGGGGTTGGGCAAGCTCTCACCTAAGGGACGCCATGTAAGGGTGTCCAGCACACCTCCTGGGTGGAGGCTCAACCACCACTGGGACTTGACCTAACAATGACACTGTAACTTAATCTATGAATCTGTATAGTATATACAGAAATTTTAAAAAAGGAAAACCAATTTAAATACCATTTAGAAGCAGGTGAATATAGGGACTGTCTAATAAAGGACTATTAGAATATGATTTTCCTGACTAAATACTAAGCTGGTTCATGAGAAAAAGGACAATAAAATATCACTTCCAGTTATCTTGAAAAAATGTTCCAGTGCTATCAGAGTTTCCTTTTTTTTTTTTTCAGACAGAGTCTCACTTTGTCACCCTTGGTAGAGTGCTGTGGCATCATAGCTCATAGGGACCTCCAACTCTTGGGCTTAAGCGATTCTCGTGCCTCAGCCTCCCAAGTAGCTGGGACTACAGGTGCCCCTCCACAGCACCCGCTATGTTGTTGTTGTTGACATTGTTGTTTAGCAGGCCTGGGCTAGTGCATGTGGCCAGTGCCCTAACATCAGAGCCTCCTATTTTTAATAAAAATATAGAAAATCAGAGTTTTTTAGTAAAAAATGTTCGATGTGTGTAATAAAGTACCATGAATGTCAAAAACAAAACAAAAGCAAACACACACAAAAAAACTGTCACTGGAGCCCAAGTTCTCATCTCTTAAAAAGCTTAAGATAACTGTTCCGTGGAGAAAACTTTGTCCTGCAGGGTGATAAACTTTAAATTTACTTTCCACAAAACCTTTGTTTGGCGGAATTTGCCTCTTGCTGTGTGGCTCCTGCCCCGACGGGCAAATTAAACGTTTACAAGATTGACTTTGCAGCGTGAGTCCCCAGGTTTTCTTCCTGAAATTTGAGTGCACTCAGACTTAAAGTGGTGATTTCCCCACTCTTCCTGGGGCTGTTTCTTCCTGAGACAAGGAGACACGTTGGTCCCTGTTGCTGGCTGAAAATCATTCCCTGTCTTTCGGGGAAGAACTTTACATCATCAAGAATCTACAGAACAGAAGATACAGCAGACAGGCCTCGCAGCCGAGGGAAGACTGACGGAATGCCCACCCCAACACCAGTGCCAGTGAACCTTTGCAAGGAGATGCCGTCTTGACGTTCCAGGCACTGGGCTTGCTGGGCCGGGAGCAGCCTGGGGAGGATGGGAACAGTGTGCTCATTTCCTCTCTCAGCTTGAGGGGGGTCTGGCCGGTGGAGAGGGCTGGACTTTCTCCAAGAATATCAGGCTGGGGCCTTTACTGGTGAAATGTGCCCAGAAAGCCAACATGTGCCTTCTTAGGACACCACCCCAAGCCACCATGGTAACAAAAGTTCCTACTTTAAAAGGTTGAACTAAAACCAAAATTAGGTCTCCCTCGGCCTCAGGGAGCGCCTGCAAGGTTTTCCTCTCTTGGAGGCAGGATGGCTTTGTTCTTTCCTTCTCTAACCTGGTCAGTTCAGACCCTCTGAGCCTTGCAAAGTGCCTGTTAGAGCTGCCTGAGTTCTCCCATGCTTGGCCACGCACTGATGGGTCATCAGCGTCAAATAATTTGGAATCCCTCCATCTCATTGTATCACACACTGTGCCCCAACATGTGCCGACGGCATGTGATAGGAAGGCAGGAATGAAAAGGAATCACAGGGGCTTCTCACATGCGTCTCCTCAAGTCAAACGTGCTGAAAACGCCCTGCCTCTCCCTTGCACCGTGATCACTCCACACCTTCGTGCTGTGATCACTCCATTCCCTGCGCCCTGATCACCCCAGTCTCTCTCAGCGTGATCACTCCAGCCTCCCCACGCCGAGATCATAACGGTCCCCTGAGCCATGATCATTCCAGCCCCTCCCTCCCCCGCCACGGCCACTCCCGTCCCCTGCGCCAAACCACTCTGGTCCCCGACACCACGATCACTCCCGTCTCTACATCTTATCAGCCTCTCTAAGTAATGTTTTATTCCAACAAAATTTGAGAAATATTACTCAGATTATCCAATGACAGTTAATATGAGGAACTATAGGAAAAAAAGGGAGGACTCTAGGAATTGTATTTGTATTTATTTATTTTTATGCATTTATGGATTTATTTATTTATTTTTGAGATGGCCTCACTCTATTTTCCTGGGCAGAGCGTTATAGCCTCATCACAGTTCACAGCAACCTCTAACTCTTGGGCGGAAGCGACCCACTTGCCTCAGGCTCTCCAGCTGGGACTGTCCCTGGAGCCAGTGCAGATAAAAAGACTCTCAGGCTCCAGTTGGAAGAAGTGGAGGAAGCGCTTTTATTCACTGGCCCTGAGACTCAGCAGACTAGCGTCCCAAAAATTGAGCCCACCGACTCAATTTCTAGCCTTCCTTTTGTACAGTCTTAGGCTTGTGCGCACATGAGAATCAGTGATTCAGGGAAGGTCAGGCCAGCCTAGGTCCTGGACGCATGGCTGCCCGTCGTCAAACACAGCAGAAGGTCAAGGAAGTACTGCCTGGCTTCAACACGCATCCTCTGAAGGGCATGTGGATAACAGGAAACTCTGTGGCAGTGGGGGTGTAATTCATAGCTTCGTACTGAGTGCAGACTGCCTGGCTAACGCCTGTGCAGAGTAACTGGGCAGAGCCTAGTTCTGCTTCACTCCCCTGCCTCAGGATGCAGGTGCAGGCCACCGTGCCTAGCTAGCTTTTTTCTGTCCAGTGAAGATGGGGTTTTGCTCCAGCTGGTTTCAGTGAACTCCTGAGCTCAACCAATCCACCTTCCCTGGCCTCCCAGAGTGCTAGGATTACAGGTGTGAGCTACCATACCCAGCTTGTACTTTTATTTTTAAACCAATACTTACTAAATTTTGAATATGTACCAAACCTAGTACTTTGCTTTTGGAATACGGAGGGATTCATAAAAGACAAAGTCTGTGCCCTCATAGAACTCATTTGTAACCGGGAAGATGAAAAAAATTATATAAATTCAGCTATTGAATATTCCTGTTTGGAGGTGCATTTACCCACTGCAACATTACTCACTCCACAGACTGTTTTTCCATTGTGCTTTTCTTTCTCTCAGTGTCTGGGTCAGGGTTAGTTGTGTTCCTCCTTTCCTAACATTCTCGGCCAGAATGCTATTATTCAGGGGGCTCAGGAAATAACAAGTTGTCTTCTAGTTAAGCAAATACATATAGAACAAATAAGAGAACATCATTTTCTAAACAAATACATGGCATAGAATACCATTCATGAGGATGGCCAGCCTATGGAAGGGGTGTGGGTTGCCCTCCAAGCCAACAGGGTCTTTAAAGTTGCATTTTCTTAGCAGCTTTTAGAATTTTTAGTCTCAGAAACTAATACTGTATCTATTCCATTCTTGTTTCTCTAGGACACACATGATCTCAATGTGATTTGCTCCTAAGTTCTGCCTGAGGTCAGCCTGGTAACTTCATTACTACAGACTCAAGGAGAGCTTATTAAATGTCCTTGACACCCTTAACTGCATCATCTGTCTCAGAGCTCACCATTTCTCTCCAAACCTTTGGTTTTTCATGTACCTTAGCACACTCTCCTTTTCTAAACTTCCATTTTATTTTCTTTCTTCATTGGTCAATGACCATTAACTCAATTGTTAACCAGAGGTTAAGAATAGATACTACATCTTGCCTTTATGAAATTGCAGGTTGATTTGGTTCCTAATGCCTGGCACAGTAGTAAGTTTAACATTAAAATTAATGTCCATATGCTCATTTAATGGAAACAAAAGTTCCTACACTAAACAGTTATTCTAAATATAAAATTAGGTAAGGCAGCGTTTCCCAGCCAGTGGGCTGCTGCTCACTCCCGTGTCTTTTCAACAGACTTGCTCAGGGAAAACAGCACCACCCAACGTGTCACAAAAAGGTCATTTTCTATGGAATTTGGGAATTTTTAAAAACACGAGAGGCAAAGCAACGTACAGAGGCCTTGCTGGAGTGCAGGGCACGCTGTGGTGTGATGGTTGGATGAAGCCACTTGCCAAGCTCGAGGACAATGTGGAAGTGGGTAGGAGATTTAGGACCTGAGCAGCCCTGCGGTTCATTTTTAAGGGGTTTAGGAATTTGAGCTCCAGGATGGGCCTTTCCCCCTTTGTGTAACAGAGCCTGTGTTGTCCACTGCCCTGGCCTTGTGTCATCTGGCCCCTACTGTCAAAGGCCCTAAGATAGTCCGGCCACTTGCTTCCTTCTGCCTGATATTTGGACTGACACTGTTTCTCTGGTCTATACCACCTAAAAAGAGCCCTATCTCATCCCTAGCTGCTAGACTCTCCTGGGACACTTTGAAATGTAATACAATGGTTGAAACCTTCGATATGAGTCCTCAAGGGCACTAGTTTTCTATACACTGCGTGGACATGGGAGATTGCTCACTTGAGTTCTTAGATATTTTTAAGTTCACTTCCTCCTAAGTCCCTTCATTCAGAAAACTGGTAGAAAAGCTGACAACTGAAGGATCAATATCATACTCACTGCATCCTGAGCAAAGCATAATGGAAATAAAATGCACAGAAATAAGGTTTCTTATCTGTCTCCAGTTAGCTTACTCACTTGATTCACTGATGTCTGTTGGAACCCAATTTGGGTCTGTCTAAAAAATTCCAAAACCTTTCTCGTGCTCTCTAAAACTATCAATTGATTATCAGCAGAAGTCCTCATATTATAAACAGCTTCTCCAAACGTTTTCTTCATTATGGAACCTGACTCTCTGCAGAGGACTTTGCTCCCCTGCGCCCCCTGGTGCCCAGCATGTTCCTCAGCAGGGGGCTGCAGGCTGAGAGGACCATCTGCTGGCTTGTTGCATCTATTTTTCCTCTAGGTAATCTAAACAACTCTGTCATTATGTTTTTGAAATATGCAGTTTACTTCAAGTTACTACAAAGTATAAAGTTGATTGTTACACCCTTGCTTACATGAAATAAAATTTTACCATTTGCCTTAGAAATGGCAGTTGTTAAGATTGTTTACAGTTATTTAAGGAGGGAGAGATATATTAAAAATCACATACATTTAATTATTGAACCCTAGGGCTTGACCTTTGGGTAATATTCCATAAAGTGATCTTCCCCAATGTGGCATTGTCAGCACGTTTTTACATCCCTTAAAATAGCTCTCTTCTGAATGCTCCGGTTAGATCTTCAATTTGTGTCCAAACACTTTAAGAGGTGTAATCACTCAGTATTGAACCAGCCTTTGTGCCAGACCCGTACTAAGAGCTGAGGATGCAGAATTGAGGAAACAAATCAGATGGTCTGAGTACCTCCCAGGGTCAGGTTTGGAGCTTTGCTACGTATGGGCTACAGATAAGTCTTTTGTCTTCCATGATGCTTCCTTCTGGGAAACTGCCGACCCATTCATTCTGTGCAGTTGGGTGGAGCTGACCTCTCATCAGCTCAGGGACCACGACAGTGGAGACAGAGTGCAAAGCCCCCACCCAGAACTTGACCTGGGTTCAGCCCGTCCTTGGACTTGACAATACTAAGATCTCTAATTAATGCAGGGACAGGTGAAGCTTGACAGACACTAAGCTCTGAAGGTCAGGAAACAAAAAGAACAAAACAAAGGGGCAAACACGGAAAACAGAAGCTAATAATAACTAATAACATCATTTCTTCTTCTGGATTTGTTGCAGGAAGATGAGGCCCAACAGAGAGAAAGAGCACCCAAACACCATGTTTATAAGAGGAAGGGCTTTATTCACCAGCTGGGAGCTTACGGCATAGATGAATTCCAAATGGCCGCGCTCCCCAACTGGCTTGGTCTTTCCCTTTTTATTGACAGTCAAAAAGTTCCACCCCACAGATGCCCTTCTTATTGGCCAGTTTGAATCAAGCAGGAGATGCTAGTCCAGCCCTTACAGAACTACAGAATTTCACAGAACTTGGAAATTTCCAAGTTGCAGGAAGTTAAGTTTACAAATTCCCAAGAGCTGAGTCCCCATGGACAGGACCCTTCAAGTGCATCCTTGTGGTCTCCTTGAGAAGACCGGTTCTCCCAGACCTCACCCTTCTCGGTATCCTCTCTCAGATTCATCCATTCAGCTTTCAGCTTCTCCCTGGGTCTTCCCTGCAGATCAGAGGACAAGCCTTCAGCTAACTGTGTCTGATCACTACGTTTGTGCCTTGTAAACACAGAGTCCTGATTAGTGCTCCCCTGGGGCCTGCAGTCTGCAGCTTCTTGTGGGTATTTGACCTGAAACTGATAGATCAGTGGGTTCTTTTAAACCTTACATCTGTGAACCCGTCTATATGTCACACTCCCTCAAACAAAGCAAATGGTAGCAGATGGTTCATTTTTTAACACATGTTCTGTAGGAAGAAAAGGCAAAGAGGAGAAAGTCAATTTACTGATCTGATTTGCAGAATAAAGTATCTGTCATTTGGTGGATTTAACCTTTTAAGACCATTCATCTCCGAGAACCTGCGCTCCAGAAATAAAGCGCATCTTCGAGCGTAAAACTTCCAAGAGTTGTCATTGCTTTAAATTCACTTTTTAATGAATTTTTCTATAAGATCCTACGGACTTGGAGGCGCCCCTTCTTTCCGCAAAGGAATAAAAAAGTTAACATCTCTAAAGAGAGCCTAAAGGTATGAACAAGATTAATTCAGTTCGGTCTTGCTTTGAATCACTTATTGTCCACAATTCCTTTTATTCAATCTTTTCAAAAGAAATCCACCATTGACTTCAGCCACAAAAAATACTTTTCAGGTTTCTCTCCACATTTGATTTTAATTTTTGTTTTTGCTTTCTTGGGATCTTAGTGTGTTTTGTGTTGGGAACCAGTGGGGTACTTGCTAAAGTGGAGTAGACTGAATGGGGCAGATAAAGACACAAGACAGGGAGAAAGTTGAAAGGTGGGCCCAGGGGTCCCCCATTAACCGTGGTGAGACATTGATGGCCCTGTAGTCTTTGACCACTCCACTTTTATTAAGTTCTCACAATGCTAATTATAGGTGAGTCTATGAGCTAGTGAGAGAGTACACCTAGGGAGGGTGAGTTGTAGGAGAACAGAGGTCTTCTCAAGGAGACTACAAGGATACACCTTCAGGGTCCTCTCCATGGTGACTCAGCTCTTAGGAATTTATAGACTTAACTTCCTGGGACCTGAAAATTTCCGCTTCTGTGACTCCTGTAGTTCTATAGGGGCTGGAACAGCATCTCCCACTTGATTCAAACTAACCAATGAGAAAGGTACATGTGGGTCGGAACTTTTTGAATGGGAATAAAAAGGGAAAGACCAAGCCAGTCAGGGAGCAGGGGCATTTCTAATTCTTCTATGCCATAAGCTCCACTGGCTGAAATAAAGCCCTTCTGTTTATAAACATGGTGTTTGGGTG
>CAUYON010160777.1:0-17409 GCA_963573935.1 Arctocebus calabarensis
CTAGGGAGGCTGAGGCAAGAGAATCGCTTAAGCCCAAGAGCTGGAGGTTGCTGTGAGCAGTGTGACGCCACGGCACTCTACCCAGGGCGATAAAGTGAGACTCTGTCTCTACAAAAATAATAATAATAATAATAATAATAAATAAATAAAAGGGTTTTTGTTTTGGATGCTGAAGAGCAATTTGAAATTGGCAAGAATGGTAGCCCTTTTCCTGGCTTATTCCTGGTGGCTGGCAGAATTTATCTTGGACAAGCCCCTGAGGAATTCTTTGACTGGTATGAGAGTCCTTGGTGCCCCTGGATCCCCTGACACTCTCTTATACCGGCGCTTCATTTCCCTTAGCTCAGAGTTCCCTGAGAACAGGAGTCCTGTCTGGGCCATGGCATAGAGCAGCTTCTCAGAACACATTGAATGGATTCCAACAAAAAGGGTATGTTTGGGACACAAGTCAAGCCTATCTCTTCAGCTGGGGTTCAATTAAAGAAATTGTCGGCTTGGTGCCTGTGGCTCAACGGGTTAAAACGCCAGCCACGTACACCTGAGCTGGCGGGTTCGAATCCAGCCCGGGCCCACCAAACAATGACTGCTGCAACCAAAAAATGGCCGGGTGTTGTGGGGGGCACCCCTTCCTGGGGTATTTTACAGGAAGCATTTACTGTTTAGGGTTGAGGACCTTATCCTCAAGACATACCATGTTGAAAAAGCATCTTGACAGAGAAAACCGCCTTTTACATGCTCCTGTTGCTAGAACACTGAGTGCTGTTGAGGGAGGTGGGATACTGAGAACCGAGGGCACAGCAGACCTACCTGTGATCTGGGATCAGCAAGCTGAGAATACTAGAATTATTATGAGTAATGTTGTAGGGAGGATAGGTATTCAAGATGTTAAGACAATTTGCCAGGAATAACTTTCTTCCTTGCGTTCTGCTGAGGTTACAATTTTATGTGTGGATGACACCATTCAAGGGACCACGATGCCAACCCTTCAAGATGGGGGACTGAGGCATCTTACATCTCTCAGCATGGAAACAGTCTTGAGGCCAGCTCCTGGCTCTGTCCCTCTTTTCACATCACAAGCAGTTGGCAGATTACCCCTGGGGTGAAGGAGGCCTGAGGTTCCTCCTTGCCCTGGGCTGGCCTGCTGCAGGCGGGGCTTGCCAGGGAGTGCCTTGCTAGGGAGGGCAAAGGGCCAGGTCCTTCACTTGCCCCACCCTGCTGACAACAGGCCCGGTCACCAGGCTACCTTCTGTGTCCAGGCCCTTGAGGGGTAAGTGTCCTTCTAAACCCACCTACCTTGTTTTTTCTGACGATCTGGTAAGAAATCCTTTTCTCTTACGGGGTCCAAACGCCCTGCCCACTTGCTCTAAGGTCAGGCAGGGGCCACACCTGCCATCTCTACCACCGCCCAAGTCCTCCTGCTCTATTTCCCAGAGGTCCCCCACACGGGGGCACTTGGGGGGCAGGTTGTGAATGTATCAACCCCCCTCCCCTCCTGACATCATTACCAAGGCCAAGGACAGGGTGAAAGGGCCTAGAGTGGGATACCTCATCCAGGCAAGCCCCAGATCACTAACCCCTTCCTGTTACCCTACAACAGAGTCCAGAATTCCATGTAGCTGGAGCACTGGGGGACACCCAGACTGAGCTTTCCCTGGACCAAGTTCTCCAGGAGCGAGATGAGGCCATTGCCAAGTGAGAGGAAGCTCCTTGCAGGAGTTGGGAGGGTGGTGGGTTGGGGGAGCTCACTCACCGGGCCCTATCCTGAGGGGAGGAGAGGCGGGGGGAGTCAGGCATTCTGGAAGCAAAGCCATAAAAACACCCACTCTGTCACTAAGGTGGGGACTATGGCCACACCTGCCCACGCCCAGGGCCCCAGCCTCAGGCTGCTTCCCTTGCCACCTGCAGGAAGCGGGCAGTGGAGGCTGAGCTGGACACATGCAAAGCCAGGCTGCGTGTTGTGGAGGCCCAGCTGCTGGAGGTCCTGGAGGAGAAACTGAGACTGAGGCAGGAGGTGGAGGCCTGGGAGGTAGGGTGGGGAATACCAGCAGAGCCTGGGAGGGGTGGGGAGGAAGGCACAGGGTCAGCTTTGAACCTGCTCTCCTGCCCCCAGGAGGACATGCAGCAGCTGGTGAGGCAGCGGGTGGAGAGTCAGCTGCAGAGAGAGTCCAGGGGTGCTCTGAGAGTTCACGCAGGCCTTGGAGCTGCCAGGAGCCCCTGGGCCAGATTTCCTTTGGGTCAAGGACGTTGGTGGTGAGAGCTCAGCTCAGAACTCGGAAAGCAGTGTCTTTATTCATTAAAGCTTGAAGTCTGACCACCCCTGCACCTTTGTGTCCTCTCAGTGCCTTCCTGAGTCCTTCTGTGCCAAAATGTGGAGCAGGCTATAGGACCTGAAGCCTGGGGTTTCTTTTGCGCCCTCTCTTCTCAGCAATTCTTAGACCAGGAAGCTTCGGATGGCAGCTATGAAGTCCTGTGGGCGGTCAGCATGGACCCAGTGGCCAGCGTTAGGCACAGTTTGCATCTGGGCCCGAGGGAAGAGCCGCATGATCTCAGGATGGTGGCTGGGACTGTGCACCACAGGGAAGGTCGTTGAGAATGGGTACAAGTGGGATGAAGGGGAGAGAAAGAGACAGGCAGAGGCAGGGTGGGGAGATACAAAGAGCCGTGTGAACTCTTATGCCCAGTGGTGTCTGGGGACTCTCATTTACCCCCTGCCCATGCCCAATCCACCCTACCAGGCTCCCCATCCTGGAGTTGGGTAAGGCAGGCCCCTCCTACTTCCCCAGCTGGCTTACTGCACAAATTGGGAGTTTCCACCAAGGAGGAAGAGGGTTGGCCCAGGGTAGGATTCCTGTAGCAGTGGGAAAGCCATGATCTTGTCCAGGTGCTGGACCAAGGCATCTAAGTTCACTCGCCACCTGAAGCGCCCATCTACCTCCACTAGGTTGGTGAGCAAAAGCTGCCGCACAGCCATGTCCTATGGGGACCTGGCAGTTAGTGGGAATCCCTGTGAGGCTCAGGTCCTCCATTCTTCCCTCAATAGGTCCCAGTCTACACCACTATCTGGGGGCTTGGGTATGTCACCTGCACAACAGAGCTGAGCTGCTCATCGGCCAGTTTCCGGGCGCGGGAGCGTGGTACCTCATCTGGAATGTCTATGGCCCTCATGGCTGCCATGCACATTTCGAAGTTTGAGCTAGACGTGGTTTCCACTGGGCTTATGTCTACAGCAATCAGACGTTCCACCAGCTCTGGCTATGGAAAAGAACTGGACTGGGGACCAGTCTTAAGGCAGACACAGTGGGTCTCAGGCATAGTTTCCAGAGTTTGAATTTGGCTGTCAAAGGTTTGTATGAGTCTTAGGTATCCAGCTGGGCACTCAGGGTCTATCTATACTGAATGGAAGGAGGCCCCAGATAAGGGCAGCTCACCCTCTGCAGTGCCAGCAGCATGGCTGTCTTTCCTCCCATGCTGTGGCCAACAAGGACACAGGGTACTAGGCCCAGCTGGGACAGGAGGCCCTGTAGGTCCTGGCTCATGGCCTCGTAGCTCATGTCCTGGCTGTGAGGGCTGTCACCATGGTTCCGAGCATCCACTGTTAGCACCTGGGGAGTAGGTAAGACAGGACAGTGCTGATGACTGAAGGCCTGGTAGGGACTGCAAGTTGGGGGGTGTAGAATTTGGAGACAGCTCCTGATGAAGGGAAGGACCCAGATGGTGAGAGAAATCAGTTCACAGGCCTAGGAGGGCCAGATGCAGAACCTGGGGCTACTCTACCAGAGAAAAGAAGACCCAGGGGGCATGACCATGTTTCTGAAGGTCCTGGCTGGATGGCAACCCCAGAGAAAGCCAGGAAGGAGACTCTAAAAATTTCCAAGAGTTGGAACACAAAAGAATGGGGCTGCCATATAGGTGGTAATCTCCCTTTCATTTCTGATGAACAAACTGGAGCTGCCTCCTTCATGGGAATTGGCTGGCACTTATGCATTGGCCAGCCAAGCCTAGCTCAGTATGGAGCAAAAAGATGAAGATCTATACCATGAATGAAGGTGACAACACGAGGGAATGTATAGGGGTCCATCTAGGGTCTATTTGCCTGTGAGGCCTCCATTCTTGTTAGAATTTCTCTCATTTCGGCTGAGGGCTTTACCTTCAACTGAAATAGACCAACCCTCCGTGGGGACCCGGAAGCCCGCACAAGCTGGCCCCGCCCCGTCTCCTCCCTGGCCCCCACTCAGCACCCCCTACGGGACCCCGCCCCACACGGAAGCTCACCCTTCGGCCTGTCTGCTGGGCCAAAGCCTTGGCGATAGAATTGAAGTTAGTTTTGCTACCTAACAGCCCATGCAGAAAGATGACGGCCGGCAGGGCTTCCTCTCCGTCCAAAAGCATGTAGGAAAGGAGCAGTGGCCTGGCGGGAGGGGACAAAGACCGGGGGAAGGACTGAGTCGAGGGAAGGGGCGGGAATATGGGGGAAGAGTCTTGGGAAGGGGCAGGCCCCAGGGGAGGAGGTGGGGCCGTCGGGGCCGGGAAGGAGGGCAAGGAGCGGAGGACTCCCTCCAACTCCGCGCCCTTGACTGACCTCGGCTCGGCGCCCTTTCGGCTGCCGCTGCTGCTGGGCATGACGGGCGCCCTTGAGAAGCTGGAACCAGGGGGACCGAGTCCCCCATAGGGGAGCCTCCAGGCCCGGGCCCAGCGGAGCATGCTCACAGCCACTATCTGGCGTGCTCCTAGCAGTGGACGTTTGGCCTACGCTCCACCTCTCGCTTTCGCTCCGAACCCTGCCCAGTTCCGACCGTAGCTCCACCCTCTACCCACCCCTGGCGCAATTTCCTGTCCTTCGTCACGTTTCCTTACGTAATCCCAGAGAACTGTGCGTCTCCACCTACAGCCCCGCCCCTTACGCCATTGCGTAATCCTCCCAAGGTCCGCGCCCACCGCCTCAAGCGCCGCACCTGACCGTTCCCTGGGCGGGGCCACCCAAGCTCCAGCCCCGCCCCTCGCGATGTTTTGGGTTCTGGTGCGGCTGCCGGGCAGGGCCTTTGGCAAGTGAGGAAGACCTGCTTTGGCCCGCGTACCTGGCCTGCTCCTCTGCCCTCACTGCCCTGGGCAGGTGCCATACTTCCTGTGCCTCTGGCTCGGGCAAGTGGCGCCAGAGTGGCTCTTGTTGGAGCGCCAGCTTGGTGGTGGTGTCACAGCTGGGGGCCCAGGCAGCCAGACGGAGTGGAGTGCAGGACCTATACCTACCTATCTTGTAGTGGTGGACTCTGAAAAGAGCTAGGAAGAACTCTAGAGGTCCCCCTTCAAACTCCTCCATCTCCTTTACAGGTGGGGAAATTGAGGTGCAGAGAAGGTAAATGACTTGTTGGAGAGGCAGAACCACAGTCTCTGATCTGTTAATGTTGTGAGTCAAGGTGGGAAACTAGGGTCAAACTCCTGCCAGTAGTTTGTGCTGTTCCAGGCGTTTGCCGGACTGAACAGAGAAATAAACAATCCCCCCACCCCCAGAGCTCAGCACATCCTGGGTGGAATCCCCTTTCTTGGGAGTCCTGACTGCTGCCATCTCCCTTCCCCAGTCTGGAGTACTGGTGGTGGCTTTATTTCTTGTCTCAGTTGGCTTCCATTGTCATCTATCCTTAAGCAGTTACAAGAGTAGCTATGCTTTCTACAGCCAATTTAATCGTGATGAGAAAAGAAAAGAACTTTTATCTGAAGTGTTAGTCTTTCTATGGCTCCGGTGGGTCTGGACAGTCGTTAAGCAAAGAATAGAACTCCTCTTACTTTTCTGGTTCTGTTAAAACATTCCTTCCAGGGCGGTGCCCGTGGCTCAGTGAGTAGGGTGCTGGCCCCCCCGCATACCGAGGGTAGAGGGTTTGAACCCGGCTCTGGCTGAACTGCAACAAAAAATAGCCTGGTGTGGTGGTGGGCGTTTGTAGTCCCAGCTACTCGGGAGGTTGAGGCAAGAGAATCGCCTAAGCCCAGGAGTAGGAGGTTGCTGTGAGCTGTGTGACACCACGGCAGTCTACCAAGGGCGACATAATGAGACTCTTGTCTCTACCAAAAAAAAAAAAAAAATTGCATCCAGGTTACAGAAGACTTCCAGCAGATAACTCTCTGACATTTTACAAGGTCTCCAGTAGACCTTTGATCTCAGTCATAGCACATCTGCCACCTTCTGAACTACATGTGCACCACACCCTGAATTGCCTTAAAAGAGGCCCCTTACCCTAACTAGGCACATTTTCTGCCATTTTCCATTTTTGGTGGCAGCTCATTTGCTTTCAGGTGCTCCTAATAAATCTCTGTTATTAACTCTATTTGACCTGGTTCTTTGCAGCACCTTTCCACCTTTCAACATCTAACATGAAGAATGTGAGTGTTTTTAAATTATCAGACCCAGAGAAATATTAAAATGAAACAGCAGTTGCATCCCACACCCCCTTTGAGCTATTTCCCCCTTGAAATTGCCTGCTGTTGGCACAGGTGGCTATAAATTAACCTAACAAAGCTGCACCAGACACTATAACCCACACCCTATAGCTTAACAACATATATAGACAAGTACTAATTAATGTTACTTCTGCAAATCAGTGATAATTCCTGATAATTTCATATCATCCCACCCCCATCCACCTTTATTATCTTTAAAAACCTCCTTTTAAATTATTATTATTTTTTGAGCCATAGTCTTGCTCTGTTGCTTCAGTTACAGTGGCATCTTCGTAGCTCACCGCAACCTCAGCCTCCCAATCTCAAGTGATCCTCCTCTCTCAGCCTCCCAGTGTTCTAGGATTACAGGTGTGATCCATCTCGCTGGGCAAAAAAAGCCAAAAAACCTGCTGGTAAAGAAGGCCAAATGAAATTCATATCCAAGGTTACTTGGGTCTGAATCTTCTAGGCATTGTTCTCACTTTGTTTTGCAGTTTTTGGCCAGGGCTGGGTTTGAATCCACCACCTCTGGTACATGGGGCCGGTGCCCTACTCCTTTGAGCCATAGGTGCCTCCCTACTGTTCTCACTTTGGCTCAAGTAAAAACATTTTCTGCCTCAGTCTCTTCCTTTTTATTCTTTTTTTTTTTTTTTGAGACAGAGCCTCGAGCTGTCACCCTGGATAGAGTGCTGTGGCATCACAGCTCATAGCAACCTCCAATTCCTGGGCTCAAGCGAGTCTCTTGCTTCTGCCTCCCAAGTAGCTGGGACTACAGGCGCCTGCCACAACGCCCAGCCATTTTTTGGTTGCAGCCGTCATTGTTGTTTTGCGGGCCCGGGCTGGATTCGAACCCGGGTGTACGTGGCTGGCGCCTTAGCCCATTGAGCCATAGGCGCCAAGCCAGTCTCTTCCTTTTTAAATTAACAATGTCATTCTTCTTCTCAAAAGCCCTCAGGAATGGAACTCTAAATGGTTAATTAATAAAAAAAGCCTTGGCTAGGAGCAGTGCTCATGCCTGTAATCCTAGTGCTCTGGGAGGCCCAAGGGGGTGGATTATCTGAGCTAAGGAGTTCAAGACCAGTTGGAGCAAAACGAGACCCAGTCTCTACTAAAAAATGGAAAACAACTGTCTGTGCCCGTAGCTCAGTGGGTAGGGCGCTGGCCATGTACACGGAGGCTGGCAGGTTCAAACCTGGCCTGGGACAGCTAAAATAACAAATAACAACTGCTACAGAAAAATAGCCAGGCATTGTGGTGGGCTCCTATAGTCCCAGCTACTTGGGAGCCTGAGGCAAGAGAATCGCTTACTCCCAAGAGTTGGAGGTTGCTGTGAGCTGTGACCACGGCACTCTACCGAGGGTGACATAGTGACACTCTGTCTCCAAAAAAAAAAAAAGGAAAAACTAACCAGGTGTTGTGGTGGGCACCTGTAGTTCCAGTCACTCCAGAAGCTGAGGCAAGAGGGTTGCTGGAGCCCAAAAGTTTGAGCTATGACATCACTGCACTCAACCCCAGGGCGACTGAGTGAGATACTGTCTCAACAACAAAAAAAGTGCCTTCAGGGACTCTTCCTTGAAACTTCCATCACAGAATTCCAAGCCTCCCTTTGCAGTCCTATGTGTCTTCCCACCCTTACACTCCATTCTCATTCTGCTCCACCAGACTATCTGCCTTTGTGTATTTCCTGCTCCGTCATCCCCTGCTGTGTACTGTGTCTGCCTTTCAGACACCCAGTTACCTGAGTTCTAGACATCCATTAAGGCATAATATAACTGACATCTTCTCCTTAAGCCTTGCCAGATTTCCTGAGTTGAAGCTAATCTCTTCTACCCTATGTTCTGAAAGCATTTCTCAATGTCTTCTGTGTAGTATTACAGAATTTGCCTTCTCTGAGTCTACCATAGGCTGGTAGAGGGCTGGAGCTACATTTTATTCATCTGGTACAAAGTAATTTTACTGAACAAACATAGAGACTTTCTGGGCATTAGCCAATGCTTAGGTGAAGGTTCTAGCTGGTGGTTGGGTTAGTGCCCCTCCAGGAGAGGCACTTGGGCCTGTCACCATGACTTGACACTGGCCCTTCCCCTCCCTCCTCAGAGCAGTCCTGATGCAGTCCAGACCAGTACGACATGACCTTACTCTAGAGCTCATCTCCTTGCCTAATGGGACTCAACAGGTGGTGTGTTCTAACTTGAGGAAGGCTCTGAGGTCTCAGGGGACTCTACACCAGATGACATGATCATTTGTTTCCAGCATAGTCATTAGGGAACTGATGAAGACACCTGAGTCCTGGATGGGGGCTGGTCTGAGACCTGGGAAGGTTCCTTGGGGAGTGAAGGGAAGGGGGTTTTCTAGAGCTGGTGGTGAAGGAAAGGGGGTTACTGATTCAGAAGGACAGCATTTCAAAGGTTGTTTCTAACAGCTTCCCACTGCCCACATCCCCAGCCTAGCCAGGTAACCTGAGCCTGGCCCACCACCCTAGACCATCCAGGAGCCAAGGAGCCCCCATATCTAGGGGCAGAAGCATCCTTGAGAAATTTACTCAGAGTCCTGGGCCCAAACCCTGTCACATGGCTATTTAGGGCCAGGTCTGGTAAGCAGAAAAACTAGTTGTCTTGAGGTTTCTATGTGAACATTCCAGAGAAAGTGGTGGGGGGAGGGGACAGGTCATCCCTATCTGAGAAGCACTCTGGTGATGGCCCCAGCTTTTTGGAAATAGGCTAGTGGACTTGCTGTTGGTTGGGCAAGGTCCCCCTCTAAGGGAGGAGTGTCAAGCCACCTCAAGGGAGGATTTCAGGAGCCTTTGACATGCTGAAGTGAAGGTGGGAGGAAAACTGGCAGCCCCTGAGCAAGGAGGTGGAGTCTACATTTCCATATCCATGTTCTCTGAAGTCCCAGCCTTCCCAGGAAAAGTGGGAGGGCATCATCCTTATTTTACTGATGAGCTAAATGAAGTAACTACAAGTCCCAGCCTGGATTCCTGCCAGGATTCCTTCCTTTGCTGACCCTAGTGCAGTGCTCCCAGTATTTGGTAACGTCCTTTAGGCAAGGGACAGAGAGCCAAAGGGGCACAGACTGTGGTGGCAGGGGCACTACACCCTGGTAACAGTGGCACAGAATGGGTTAAGGCGGGGAGGTGGCGGGTGTCTCCTAGCCGCACCTGGCCCAGTATCGGTCACGTGCCCAGGGTTTCACCTGCCCCGCTGAGCAGGGACAATCAGGCTGCTTGTTTTGTGGCTGGTCGCTATAGTGACAGGAGCGCACCTCAGGAGGTCACCAGGGCAAATTCCTGCCAGCCCACCGGGTGGAGTTAGGGTGTCAGCCCAGCCCAGCCCAGCCGGGTGGGGGTGGGGGTGTTCCTGGAAGACCCCTGACCCCTGGAGATTTCCGAGGGGCTGTCCCCAGGGGTCCTGCTGTGTAACTCCCCAGCCAACCTCCTCTCATTCTGAAACCCCTCACTGGCTTCTCTGTTCCCAGATTTTGAACCTGAGTGTTAAGCTGCCAGGACTTTCATGTACATTATCTTGTTTAATCCGCACTGCAACCTTTCCCATGTGAGAAGGGTAATCCACGCGGATCTGTTACCTGGTGGCCTCCCACGGCTCACCAAGCACTTTGAGAACATTTACTTCTCCCTGCTTTGCTTCATCAGTGACAGCCTCAACTTTGTGCCCTGTACCTTCCTAGACAGAACCATGAACAAAACAAGTGAATAAACCATACAACGATGAATTGTGTGCAGCATTTGCTTTCTTCAGAGCCGGTTAGGGAGGTCTCTGGAGACCGTCCATAGAAAGCGGGGATAGCACGTGATCATCCTGTGCTCTGGTGTCAAGATATCTCCAGGGGCTTTGTCTGTGGCCTCCTTGCCCCACCCAGCACCTCCTTCCTGCCAAGCCCTCCCAGCAAGCCACGGGTTCTTCTCCTTTAACCCATCTGCTCCAAGAGGGTTAAGGTTGCTGTCAGCAGGACAACAACCTGGTAACTTTATTTCTGCCTCCAGACTCATGTGTCCATTAGGAACAGTCTCATCACACATACAGATTCTTCAAGTGGGCAGGGGGCCGGGCACAGTGTCTCATGCCTATCATCCCAGCACTTTGGGAGGCCCAGGAAAAAATTGGCTAGGTGCAGGTCTGTGAACCTGTAGCTTCAGCTACTCAGGAGGCTGGGCAGAGGATCACTTGAGCCCACTAGTTCAAGGTTACAGCGAATTGTGATTGCACTACTGCACTCGAATCTGGGCCACTGAGTGAGACCCTGTCTCAGGGAAAGGAAGAAGGAAGGAAGGAAGGAAAGAAAGAAAGAAAGGGAAAGAGGGCAGGATGTAGATACCTTTTATTTTGGAGTAGATGAGGGTGATGATGAGGGAAATCTATGCATTTTGAAACCCAGAAACCTTCGCTGCATTTGAGAAACACTAGCCTGCAGGACACAGTCCAGTCTCCTTGGTCTGCATTTTGGAGCCTTTATTTATTGAGCACTTCCTATGAAATGCCAGAGTGAACCCAGATCAATTCACAGACCTGACAGACAGTAATGGATGTATAATATAATCAAACACTGAATAAATATGCAAAGGAAAATGAAAGCAAAAACCCAAAGAGTTGTTTGGTGGGAAGGCCTCCTCCTTTGAGGCTTTTTTTTTTTGAGACAGAGTCTTACTTCTTCGCCTTTGGTAGAGCACTGTGGTGTCACAGCTCACAGCAACCTCCAACTTCTGGGCTTAGGTGATTCTCTTGTCTCACCCTCCTGAGTAGCTGGAACTACAGGTGCCCACCACAACGTCCGGCTATTTTTTTTTGTTTGCAGTTTGGCTGGGGCCGGGTTTGAACCTGCCACCCTCGGTATATGCTGCCCCTTTGAGGCCTTTAAAAATTTTTTTTAATTAAAAATGCTTTTAGAGGGGCAGTGCCTATGGCTCATTGAGTAGGGACCTGGGCCCATATACCGACGATGGTGGTTCAAACCCAGCCCCGGCCAAACTGCAACAAAAAAAAATAGCTGGGCATTGTGGCGGGCGCCTGTAGTCCCAGTTACTTGGGAGGCTTAGACAATAGAGTCACCTAAGCCTAGGTGCTGGAGGTTGCTGTGAGCTGTGAAGCCACAGCACTCTACTACCAAGGGCGACAAAGTGAGACTCTGTCTCTAAAACAAACAAAAAATGTTAAAAAAAAAATAGTTTTAGAGACAAGGTCTCACTCTGTTGCTGAGGCTGGGGTGCAATGGTGTAACCTCAAACTCCTGGGCTCAAGCATCCTTTAACCTAAGTCCCCTGAGTAGCTGGGACTACAGGTTCCAAACCCTGCTAATTTGTATAATTTTTTACAGAGATAGGATCTCACTATGTTGCCCGGGCTGATTTCAAACTCCTGGCCTCAAGCAATTCTCCTCGCCTCCCAAAGTGCTGGGATTATGGGCATGACCCACTTTGCCCAGCCTAAGGAAGCTGGGGTTAGGAAGAGCAACTCTGCAGAAGTGATACTTGGATGGGGGTCTGCAGGATAAGCAAGTGTCAGCCAGGTGAAGCAGTTACAGTTACAGAGAAGAGTGGTCCATGTGCAATGGTGAAGCCATCTCATCTCCCAGGGCAGAATTTCAGGAGTCTTTTTTTTGGAGACAGAGTCTCAGTCTGTCACCCTAGGTAGAATGCCATGGTGTCACAGCTCACGGCAACCTCAAACTCGGGCTCAAATGGTCCTCATGCTTCAGCCTTCTGAGTAGTTGGGACTATAGGTGACCGCCACCATGCCCAACTAGTTTTTCTATTTTTAGTAGAGACAGGATCTTGCTCTTGCTCATGCTGGCCTTGAACTCCTGAGCGCAAGCAATCCACCTGCCTTGGCTTCCCAGAGTGCTAGGATTACAGGTGTGGGCCATTGCGCCCAGCCTCAGGAGTCATTCTTGATGCTTCCTCCCTCTTTCCCACTCTAGTCCCTCACCTAGTTCTGTTGAGTTTTTAATCTCCTAAGTAGCTGTGATTTCCACCCACTGCTCTTCATCTATCTGCCCCACCTCTCCCCTATATTGCTGCCTCCTCCTGGTCTTGTCCATTTTAGTTCCTTTAGAAAATCTGGTAATCAGCATGATCTTTCAAAATATGATGTGTTTCTGTGTTACTCTATTTCGTTCTTTCCTTCATTTTCCTCTTGTGTGTATGTGTGCTCTGAGCTCTGAGCACATAGCCGCAGGAGATGTACATGGTGGACCAAGGAGCAGAAAAGCTGGTTTCTGTGTTTCAAAAGCTGAAGCCCTTAGGGGAAGGCAATGCCTCATCGGAGACAGTGTCTTGGCCAAAAGTGGGAGGGTGAGCCCACAGGAGGGCTCAAATAATGCTCCTACCTGTTTCTTGGCAGGGCTCCCAGGGAGAAATGATGGTTCTGGGCCTATTGGGAAGGCAGGACCATAGGCAGCTTACAAAATAGTCCCCTGTCCCAAGTCCAGAGCAGACACAGTACAAACTATAGGACCAGAGGAGCTACTGATGCAGGACAATGGATGTCTAGTCATTGTTGCCTGAGGGCTGGATGCTTTAAACTCTGCCTCCCCCAAGTCTTCTCCCTCTCACTCTCCTCGAAGCAAATCTGTCCCTGCTGAATGTCCTGGAATTGTGGCCCAATGTCAGGAGGACTGAAGTTAAACTTCCTTCCAGCTTCAGTTGGACACAAGATGAATTATAGAAAATAATGTCACTGCACATTTAAGTTTCTGGACTGACATCTGTGATTGCCAGAATGTCATACTGATCCACAACTGACTTTCTTCTTCTTTTTTTTTTTTTTTTTGTTGTCTCAACTTATGTCCTGAGCAGAGTGCAATGGATCGTAGCTCACTGCAACCTCAAATTCAGGCTGTGGGCGTCCTGCTGCCTCAGCCTACAAAGCCCCTGGGATTACAGGCGCTCGCTGACGCTTGCTGCAGTGCCTGGCTGGGTTTTTCAGGTTTTTTCATAAGTCTGTGTCTCACTCTAGCTCAGACAAGCCTCGAACTCCTGAGCTCAAGCGATCCTCCTGCCTCAGCCTCTCACAGTCCTGGGATTACAGGCTTGAGCCACTGTGCCCTGCACACAACTGACTTTCTTTTTAAACCAACAATCAAATAATTTATTCCTTTGACAAATATTTGCTGAGCATGTGCTTTTGCCACGTATGAATTTTTTTTTTCTTTTTGAAAGAGAGAGATTCTCACTCTTTGCCCAGGCTAAAATGTCATGGCATCAGCCTAGCTCACAGCAACTTCAAACTCCTGGGTTCAAGCAATCCTCTTGCCTCAGGATCTTGAGTTGGGACTACAGACACTTGCCACAAAACCTGGCTAATTTTTCTATTTTTAGTAGAGACAGGATCTCCCTCTTGTTCAGGATGATTTTCTACTCTTGAGTTTAAGGGATCCTTCATCCCCAGCCTCCCAGGGTGGTAGAATTATAGGTGTGAGCCACTGTACCCACCTCATGTATGAATTTTAGAGCTATCAATTATGGCAATTACACGGTCCTGTTCCCCAAGGAACACAGAAAACCAAAACTAAAAAAGCCCCCTGGCTCTTCTACTCCCCAGTGAAGCAGACAAGCCATAAGTAAACAAATATATATGTAAGTATAAATTTCAATGGGTTCAGTGAGCAGGGTGCCTTGTTTAAAAATAATGGAGGTGATGGCTCGGCGCCTGTGGCTCAACGGGCTGCCATGAGGCGCCTGCCATGTACATCTGAGCTGGCGGGTTCGAATCCAGCCCAGGCCCACCAAACAACAATGATGGCTGCAACCAAAAAAAAAAAAAAAATGGCTGGGCATTGTGGTGGACGTCTATAGTCCCAGCTGCTTGGGAGGTGGAGGCAGGAGACTCGCTTGAGCCCAGGAATTGGAGGTTACTGTGAGCTGTGATGTCACAGCACTCTATCCAGGTGACAGCTTGAGGCTCTGTCTCAAAAAAAAAAAAATGGAGGTGAGAGATACTAAGTAGGGTGGAAAGGAAGGGCTTCAGGTTGGATAAAATATGAAGGATGAGTCAGATGAGAACCAGCAGGCTGAGGCAGGAGGATTGCTTGAACCCAAGAGTTAGAGGTTACAATGGAACTGCTCCATCATCTAGGCAGAAGGAATAGCATGTGCAAAGGCCCTGGGGTCCCTGGGATGGGAGAAACCTTGCCTTTTAGAGCAACATAGAGGAAGCCAGAAAACTCTGGAGCAGAGAAAATGAGATGGGAAAGGCACATAAGAGTTAGTGGGTCTAAGCAGAGTACTGGTAAAGGATTTGATCTTTATCCTAAGACAAATGAGAGCCAGTGACGAGTTTAAGCAGAGAGGGATACAATTTGCTTATTTGTTTATTATCTATCTATCTACCTATCTATCTCTTTTAGAGACAGGGTCTCCTTATGTTGTTCAGGCTGGCCTTGAACTCCTGGGCTCAAATAATGCTCCTGCCTCAGCCTCCTGAATAGCTGAGACTACAGACATAGGCCATTGTTTCTCGGCCTTTTGGCTAAGATCAAGTGTACAGGCATAGGCCACCATGATTTATATTTTTACGACTATTTGGCTGCTCATGAGTAGGCTGGGACAAATTAGAGAGAGAGTGGAGCAGCAGAGGAAAAATCACTTAGGGGGTTATTGCAGGAGGAACTGCATATTCAGTTCAAACGTGATGGTGACTTTTGACTGGAAGGTGGCTGTGGGAGTAGAGACAGGTAGATAGATTTGGAATGTATTTTGGAGTTAGAAACAACCCAGGATCTGATGCAGAGAAGATAGTGATGAGGGAGAGGAAGGAAGCAAGCACAATTCCCAGGTTTCTGGATTGAAGATGTGAGTGAGTAGCTGTGCCATTTACTGAGATGAGGAAGGTTTTTTCTTTCTCTCCTCTATAGGATACTAGTGGTAGGCAGACTCTAGAGTTCCACTTGGGTTATATTAAATTTGAGATGCCCCTGAGATATCATAAAGGTTAACATTTATTAAGTGCTTAACAAGTGCCAAGTGCTTTTCCTGGCGTTTTATATTTATTAACTCATTTAATCCTCATAATGACTGTGAGAAGGTACATCGTGATTTATGATCCTCCTTTTATGGATGAAAGAATTGAGCCTCAGAGAAGTTAATGAATTACCAGTGATCACACAGCTTGGAGGTGATAGGGCCAGGATTGGATGCCAAGTGTCTGGGCTCCGGGGCCATGCTATGAACCATTGCCCACCATCACCTCTGTGGCATCCTAGGACACTTGAGTGGGTAGCTCTGAGGACGGGGCTAGGAACTACAGGGTGTTGAAGCCACAGGAATAGTTGAGTGCATTGGAGGAATAGAAGAAGGCCAAGGACCGAGGACACTTGGAGTCAAGTGGAAAAGAACGAGGAAGGGATTTGGAGCTGGAATAGGCAGAGGAGGAGGAGGAAGACCAGATGAGAGTGGGTCCCAAAGGGCTGGAGAGGAGGGAGGGGCAGTCCATCATGTCAAGGCTGTTGAGACAGCTCCTGAGATCAAAGTGACTCTTGGCCATGGCAACCTGAAGGCCACAGGTGAGCTTTCCAGGACCCCTGTGGAAGTGGTAGGGTGGGGGATAGTGGTAGTGGTAGGAGCAGATAGGAGGGGTTGGTTGGCATGTGGGTGGAGAGAAAGTGAAATCTGGTGAGAAAAGTCAGAGAAATAGGGTGCCTTCTGTTTGGGGAACATCTCTTTTAAAGGTGGGAGCTACCCAAACATATTCATATGTTGATGGAAGGACCCGGTAGAGAGAGTGTAACTGGCTCTGTGAACAAGTTTCAGTGACCCCTACATGGATCGTTTCATAATCTTCTTCCTTAATTAACTACTTGACATTTTTTAGTTGCTTCCCAGAAATGGCAGAATTTTTGCAAAACAAAGGAGTTGAGATTCTGAAGGCCCCTGGGCAGACTTCCTGATGCCAAGACACCATTAACTGCCCCAGTATACCACAGCCCCTTGTGAAAAAGCCCCATTAATCTCCAAGTTAGTTCTGGAGGTGGGGAGATGGGTTTGAGGCTGATTTCCTGTTTTTCTGACAGATATATTTGTTTCATATTTAAAAATTTCTTTATATCTTGGCAATGCTCATTGTCTCAATAATTGGCTCTTTGTGTGGTGAGCAACTGAAGCTACCTTGAAACCCCCTTGTGGTTTCAATTACAAAAGGGTAGGAGAAAAATGGAATATCTGAGGGAACCCTATTTTTTTATATATACATATCTATGCACACACACACACACACACATATATATATATATTTTTTTTTGTAGAGACAGAGTCTTACTTTATTGCCCTTGGTAGAGGCAGTGGCATCACACAGCTCATAGCAACCTCCAACTCTTGGGCTTAGGCGATTTTGTTGCCTTAGCCTCCCGAGTAGCTGAGACTACAGGCGCCCACCACAGCGCCCGGCTATTTTTCTGTTTTGCAGGATAGGCTGAGGGAGGGTTTGAACTGGCCACCTTTGGTATATGGGGTTGGTGCCCCACTTGATGAGCCACAGGTGCCGCCTTTTTTTTTTTTTTTAAGACAGAGCCTCAAGCTGTCAACTGGGAGAGAGTGCTGTAGCATCACAGCTCACAGCAACCTCCAATTCCTGGGTTCAAGCGAGTCTCTTGCCTCTACCTCCCAAGTAGCTGGGACTACAGGTGCCTGCCACAATGCCCCGGCCATTTTTTGGTTGCAGCTGTCATTGTTGTTTGGCGGGCCCGGGCTGGATTCAAACCCGCCAGCTCTGGTGTACGTGGCTGGCACCTTAGCTGCTTAAGCCACAGGCGCCAAGCCTATATTTAATATATTTATTGAAATTGATATGTATATATATATCAGACCTACTTTTTTTTTTTTTTTTTTTGAGGCAGAGCCTCAAGCTGTCACCCTGGATAGAGTGCTGTGGCATCACAGCTCACAGCAACCTCCAATTCCTGGGCTCAAGCGGGTCTCCTGCCTCCGCCTCCCAAGTAGCTGGGACTACAGGTGCCCACCACAACGCCGGGCCA
>CAUYON010160780.1:0-11888 GCA_963573935.1 Arctocebus calabarensis
GGTACTAGTGAAACTTATTAAATGTAGAGTATCAATGTCTTTATATAGTCATCAAGAATATTCCATGAAGGCTATCTCTAACAGTATGATCAAAATATTTCTGATTGTATATGAAGCATATTCTGCCCTATGATTGCACCAATGTACACAATTATGTTTAATAAAATTATTAAAAAAAAATAAAAAACAAATAAAAAAAAGAAAAGAAAAGAAAAGGGGACACTGGATCTGGTCTTAGAGAATTGTCAGGACTGTGGCAGGCAGAGCTACTGGGAGCAAATGCCAGTTTGAGAACTGTTGTATAGGGGACAGCTCAGGCTTGACAGAGCCCAGGGGCACCGGGAAGATGCAAGGGGTACAGGTGAGAGGTGGGGAATTGGGGGCTGAAAAAAAAGAGGCAGGTCCAGGAATTTAGTCTAAAACATTTAGAAGTGGAATAGTGGAATATAGAGTAAAAGATTGGTAATAAAAATCTCAAAGAACAGATATTGATGAAGAGTAATCAATCAACTCTAGGAAGAGAGTTTCAACAGGCATAGACTTGGATGAAATGCATTTTATTATATTATTATTTTTTGAGACAGAGTCTCACTATGCTGCCCTTGGTAGAGTGCTGTGGCATCACAACTCACAGCAACCTCAAACTGTTGGGCCTAAGCGAGTCTCTTGCCTCAGCCTCCCAAATAACTGGGACCATAGGCACTTGCCACAATGCCCAGCTATTTTTTGTTGCAGTTTCATTGTTTAACTGGCCGGAGCCAGGTTCAAACCCACCACCCTTGGTTTATGCGTCTGAAGCCATAACCACTGTGCTATGGGTGCCAAGCCAGATGAAGTGCATTTAAAAAAAAAATTTGTTTTTGCAGTTTTTTGCTGGGGCCAGGTTTGAACCCACCACCTCCAGTATTTGGGGCCAGTGCCCTACTCCTTTGAGCCAGAGGCTCAAATGCGATGAAGTGCATTTTAAAGTAGGGCTTGACATGGGAATGGAGTAGAAAAGCATGCTTGCAACCCCAAATACTGTGATTTAAATAGGAGACAAGAATACAAGAAAAATGAGAACCTCTGAAAAAAAGGCCTGCATTTATGAGTTCAAGGAGTGCCAGGAATAAGGCTCACTAAGTGAATTTCTACCCCTGGAGACCTTCCTTCTTTTCCTCCCTGTCGTTTACTTTCCCGTGAATGGCCCATTACTTACTTCCTTCCAGCCTCTTTTCTGTTCCTTGGACTCACTATGCTCAGTCTTCTCTGAGAGGAATACATGCACACACACACACACATGTACACACACAGGCACACACATGTGGACACACACTCGCACGCGCGTGGGTGCACACACAGGCACACACGTGGACACACACAGATATGTATGTTTGACTGGCCCCTCGGAAAGTCAGCTCAAATGCCCTAGTTTTTGAAAGCCCTTCCCTGGGCAACTCACCTAACATACTACGTCTATGACTATTTTCTTCCCTCATTTGTTAAGGAGGAAGTCACTGTCTCCATATTTAAAACTTTTTTTTCAAATCAGTTTTTTTACTTCTACCCAATCATATTTTCTACATAGTTGTAATAATTGTTTGAAATTATTTAAGACAATAGCTATGTCTTCTGCTTTTGTCTTTCTTTAGGAGAATTTCAGCTCGAGAAGACAAGACCTGCTTTGTCTCCTCTGGTGCTGCAAACTCATTCACTAGCAACGTGCTTTGGAAGTAGCTGCTGCGTAGTGCTTTGTTGCTAAATGGATGAAGATGAATGAAGAGAATAGGGGTGAGGATGGCCTGAGGATTTGGGAGATGAATTTTATCTGTCTGTGATGTAGCTTATGGAATAAACGTGTGCTATTTTTTCCGACTAAGTTCTGTCTCAGCAGTTGACTCTGCTGCTTTCCTCTTGCACACCAGCTTACTGGTGGTGGCAGGTGGACTAAACGCCTTTTGTGTTGCAAGGAGAAAGCAAGGCTCAGATCTAAAAGAAAAAAAAAAAAAGATCTTAGTTAATCCGCAGGGTGGGTGAGAGCTCTGCCAGTACACTCTTTGGAATCTAGACAATTCCGTGTCAGTGACGCTAGGGTACAAGTGCAGGGGAGGTCAGATGAGTTGAGTTTGTGACATGCGCAATCACTCTAGACATGTCTGATTTTTCTACAGTATTTTGTGGTGACATTTAAATTTGAATAGGAAATGACCTCCTTGTTCCCAGTTCCTTTCCTGGCCAGCATGGGATTGCTCCTTCCACAAATATTGGTATATGTTGTCGAGTGCAGTTCTCAAGTATCAGATGATAGTTACAAATTTATTTTCTAGTAGAAGTTGTGATTTCAAGACAAGGGAGAAGTTGTAGGAGCTATTTATTTTTACTATTTGAAAGGAATACCTTCCTGGAAAATAATAAGCAAGCACACCCAACAGCTTTCTTGGAAGGAGTCAGCTGCTGTAGGTATGGGAGAGCTGCTTTGGCGAGCCTCAGCTTCCCTCTGCTCCTCTTGCACTTGTGTTGGCACAGCTGGTGGATTTTATTATTAGCGGTGTGTCCTACAAGCCATTCATTCATGGAATATGGCCCTGGGAGAGGAATCTTAATGTGAAAATAAAATTGTCATTGTTTTTCATTGGCTTAGGGGATATACCACATAATGGAAGAACATCCCTAAATAGAAAGACCTCAATTAAAAAAAAAAAAAAGAAAAGGTGAGGAGAGAGAGATGCTCTCTGTAGAATCAGCCAGAACTGAAGAATTAAGATTTCGTTTTGTGCAGTGCTAGTTGCCTTGCCAGTCTCAAGCTGGCACTGTGGGCTTGCTGTAGCTGCTGAGCCTGAGCTGAGGAGAGGAGACAGTTTGCTTCGGGGTTTATTGCCCAGCTTCACCATGCGTCTCAATATGTTTTTGATTTTGTATTTTAAAAATAAGGTGAATGATCTTGAAAGGAAATCATTGCAGGAGATTTTATTTTTTGCCTCTTCTCTTGGACAATTAAAAAACCATCCTGGTCCCATTCCAGAGATTTTCTCATTCCTTAGTACAACTGTGATTTGGGCACATTGAATAGTGGAATGGTGTTATCAGATATTATCATGTTTATTTTATTCATGAAAATGTGTGACACACCTTATTTTTATTCTTCTTGAGGAAATGTCCTGGAATGGGTTTTGTCCGAGTTCCTTTTAGTGCAAGGTGTGTTAAGTTCCTAGGAGTAAGAATAGCATTTCTTTTTTTTCCTTTCTTTCTTTTTCTCTTTTCTTTTTCTTTGGACAGCATAATGAGGAATTTCAATAGACTATTGTTGCTTATTTTCTTACAATGCTCCAGCCCACCAAGTCCCACAGTGACATACTTCCTACCTCCAAAGGCAGATATTTATATTTCAAATCAAAATAAACTATAATTAATTTTCTTCTGAAAAATTTCTGGAATTTTGTTTTTCCCAATCTATGAGGTAACTGGAGATACCCCAGGCTATCACAAAACTAGGGCTGGGAATCCCTTCTGCAGTGATTAGCACTTTGTAAGCCTTCAAAAAATATTAAAACCAGGATAGATTTTTGGTGGGCGGATTCACTTTAGTATAATGTAATGTGTTAACAAATGCTCAGAGAGGAGGTTGTAGATCCAGAAAGATGGCTTTTGCAGAAGGCTTTTATCCAAAATAATTCAAAAAATAATAGGAACAGTTGTGTATTGGGGCAGAAGGAATAAGGTGACTCAATTAAATAACAGTGAAATCTACAGGAAAAAATTGTCCTAAGTCAACCCAATCCTAACAATAACATTCTCCTCACTGAAGTCAATAATCCTGTAATAAATGTATAGTAACTTTAAAAAGGATTCTTTTATTAAGAATTTTTGTATGATTGGCTATGAACCAAATATTGAAACCAAATATTTCTTTTCTTCAAGATTGAAAAAGCTCTCTTCTACCTCTATAAAGAGAATCTTAAATGAGAAGAATAAAAAGAGTAATTTGCAAATAAATTCACCTGCTGAATTTGTGCCTGAAGCCTCCTATATTCACCTAATTCATTTTTGGCCCTTGCTTAGCTCTAGCCATGGCAACACACTGAGAAATTAATGCCAAGAGCTCCCGGCTTGCTGGAACATTTTGCACAGGCAGTGGTGAGTAAGTATGGGGGGGGCAAGCTCCAGGGCGTGGGTCCTCCTCAGTTGGGGGTCCGCAGCACCAGTCTTCGGCAGTGCCTGAAAAACTATTGTGTAGTCTGGCTAATTGGGAGTTCTCCTGTTGCCATTTCATGGGTCTAGGAAAGCAATTTGGTCCCTGTCTACATTCAGAGTTGGGCTCAGCACTCTAGTAGTCCCGGATTGAGAGCTTAGGATCCACCAATTTGATACTGAAACCTAGCTTACTGGTGACTTTCTAGATAGATTTAGAAAAATTTTGTAGTGTTCACAAATGTGCAATTCACAGATCTACTGTACATGTGGTTTGGAAAGAAATTTGAGTAAGCAGACAGGTAGACTGAGAGAAGCCAAACCACCCCGGAAACACTTCTGCTTTCTAGTAAGAGCGTCTTTGGCAGGGATGTCTGGTTTGGGCCCCTGGAGTTCTCTTTTGCCTGGTGGTCTGCTGAGTAGTTTGCATTCCAGAAGATAGGCTAGGCTATCATTTTGCTCCTGAAATCTCTGAAAGCTTCTCTCATGTAATAACTATTTCTTGTTTTAGGAGAATCCCCCATCACCTGGCTAATATAGGTGGTATGGCACTACTATTCCTATAGTCTTGAATATATTTTTGCTATAACTTTTTTTTAAAGGAATAAGGTCCCTACTGTCTTTAAAAGAGACTACTTAATATTATTTGGTAAAGGTTCTCATTCGTTGTTAACCTTCCCTCATCTGTACTTTCTAGAGCCACAGGTACAAACACAGGTGAAGAAACATCTCATACCTGCAGTGATGCTGTGGGCCAGCATCTGTGCACTTTTCTACCATTCATATTTTTAAATAAAGTTTTTGTTTACATAGTTTTCTTTTAGCCCTCTCTTATTTCTGTATTTAAAGGCTTTGCTTTCAGTATAAAATATATTGAGGGAGAACAAAACTAGATAAATTCACAAAAAAATTGCCCCTTCTCTTCTATTCCAGAATGATATGGAAGGGGAGCAAGGAAACTTTTTTGATTGGTCTCATCCTGCTTGGGGCCAATCAAACTTTCAGTCTGAGGCTCAGTTCATTGGTACCATCACTGACGGTGCCAAGGTCAAGGGTTTAATCCTCCCCTGGGTCACTTTGCTGCATGTTCTTCCAACAGATTGTGTGGAGATTCAGTGCCCTCAATGGGAAATACTGGTTGTAAAGGGGACTGGTAAACGTATGAGAGGTAGGTGAAAGGCCAGCTTCACCCCCTGGAAAAATAAAGTCTGCACCCTACCAAGAACGTGCCACTTAAAAAGTGAGCTTGTTACTCAACCTCCCTGTAACTCTGTTTCCTCATCTGTCGGATGGAGATAAGATTTGCTCCTTTCTACCTCACCAGGATCTGGGAAGATTAGATAATGGCTGTAAAGTCTTTATACAAAGGTACAGGCATTATCATAAACAAGGAGATTAGCCAATGTATAAAAAAGAAAATATTTAAGGGATCCCCCAAAGTGTGTGTTGCCTAATGCGTTCAAATTAGTATCAGTGGTTTGCAGTCTGGTCCTTTCTGGGTTGGGTTTGGGTTTGGATGAAAAAAGTTAGGTGTGAGGGTTTGACCTTTCTATTTATTTATGAGTTTAAAAAATTGTTTGATAGTGAACATTTCTATTAATAAAAACAAAGTGGGCTTTGCATCTGAAACAGGTTTTGTTTGCAAAGGAGGTGAAAGCAAAGGTCTCTAGGAACATATGTGCCACTGAGGACTATTTGCATATATTTGATCTGCAGGCATGCTTCAGTGATTTCCACAGTCTACCTTGGAGTTTAGGTTGTAGCAAAGAGCTGCAGCCATCGCTCAGCAACATAGTCTCTTTCTCCCGCTTTATTATGGCATACCCCGACAACTTCATTTTTTGTGTTAAAAAAAATCCTCTTCACTTAATTCCGACAGTGACCTGCAGGCCTCGTTCTGACTGAAGGAGCCTTTCAGAATACTTCCAGACAAAAGCAGGGCTCTTTCCTAGCAACCAGATCAAAGCCAAATCGCCCAGAATAGCTCCCTCCCAGGTTTCCTTTGGCGCATAGGTTCACAAGGATTCTAAGGCTCGTGCTATCCAGTTCGAACTTCTCTTTCAAACTGAAATGGAAAGGAAAACTCCTGAGGAATTTTCGCAGACTCTGAAAGCTGGCGAGCATTGCAAGAGCACTTAATCTTGGGAGAACATGGTGGTCATGCAGACCATCCCTAACTTTGTTATCGCCTGCATCTGCCTGTACATTCTGTCGGACTCCTAGAGAATGAGGTCTCTGTTTCCTTTCTGCCAGTACCTAGTATCAGCTATGCCCAGGAGCCGGCTGATGAAGACTTCCTGTTTGTTTTGAGTCACTGTTAGAGTGATAAATATACTTTAGCTCTCTTCTTAGAGAGGAAAGAAACCAGCTGCCTTGAACTAAAGAGAAAAATGCAGAAATTCCAACTGAATAGCCCTGTTATCATGGAATTTCAAGGGCAGTATAAAAATGAAAACTATAAGCCTGGGCAAAGTGAATAATTTCCATATTAAAGCATCTTGCTGCATACACAGACTGAAGTTGTTTGTCTTTAATCATTTAGGGGAACCGTGCATTTTTCACTCTGCTAAGACTATCTCCGCATTGTTTAGAAATTTTTTAAAATGTAAACTTATACTACAGAGCAATGGTGAGCTATATAAATAAACAATTACAGTTGTGGTTTTTTGATCTGACCACAAGCTTTTAATGCCATTTTTGCATGAACATATAATGCTTCTGGATAAACAATAATGCTTACATTGTCAGGGGTATCCAATGTTGTATTGTCATTTACATACATGATTATTCGGATATAGAGTAACCCAAGAACAAAAGAATATTATAAAATTATTTAAATTAAGAATGACAGGAAATCCTTTACTGTTTAAATAGAACTTCTTAAATAGATTTTTAAAGTTGTGCTTTAATCTCATTTTTGTCCTTTTATTTTGAACAGGTTTCGGATTTGCTGATCAGAGTGTCCTTTGAAGTGGAATTACTATCTTCATTCTTCCCTGGAGGACAGTGAATTTAGAATCCTTTTGGAGCTGAATGTCTTCGTTTTGTTTTGTTTTGTATTTGAGACAGAGTCTCCCTCTGTCACCCTGGATAGAGTGCCATTGTGTCATCGTAGCTTGCAGCAACCTCAAACTCTTGGGCTCAAGTGATCCTCTTGCCTCAGCCTCCTAAGTAGCTAGGACTGCAGGCGCCTGCCCCAACACCCAGCTAGATTTTTTGTTTTCAGCAGAGATGGGGTCCTGCTATTGCTCAGGCTAGTCTTCAACTCCTGACCTAAGGGATCCTCTTGCCTAGACTTCCCAGAGTGCTGGGTTTCCAGGCGTAAGCCACTGTGCCTGGCAGATCTGAATGTCTTGATCAATATATTCTGGCTTCCCTTTCCTCCCAGCTTGGAATAGACTTGACTTCTAGAAGTTGTAAGCAAGAACAAAATGGCAATGACTTGCCTGTACTTGGAGTGTGTGTGAATTGCTTATTTCCGGTCTCTTGAAACTATTTTTAATGGCAGAAGAACAATAATTTACTAATATTTACAATAAACTTTTCTTGTCCAGGATAAAAGAAACATTTAGTTAGCAAATTCAGGATAAAATTAGATTAACACTCTCATGCTGTTGCCCTAGTGGTACAGAAGATACAGAGGCAGGATGGTGTGCACTGGCCTTATGACAATATATCTGGTCATATTTGTAAATTAAGACTTGAAAGTGCACACAAATAGCTATAGATAAAGAGATTCTTCAACATGTTGGTGTCAATGATTGGGGTATCAACACAGTTTCTTCCTGAGTGAGAGAATTACAGTGCTAACGGCTTAATAAAAAATGGTTCCTTGGCTCGGTGCCCATAGCACAGTGGTTACAGTGCCAGCGATATGCACCAAAGGTGGGGGGTTCTACCCCTGTCCTGGCCTGCCAAACAACAATGACAATTGCAACAAAAAAAAAATAGCCGATGTTGCGGTGGATGCCTATAGTCCCAGCTATTTGGGGAGCTGAGGCAAGAGAATCTCTTAAGCCCAAAAGTTTGAGGTTGCTGTGAGCTGTGATGCCAGAGTGCTCTACCCAGGGCAACATAGTGAGACTCTGTCTCAAAAAAAATAATAATAATGGTTCCTTGGCATTTAGAAGCTCACATTAAGAGAAAATCAGGTGACATTGGCAACTGTGAAGGAGAATATGCATTTAGAAATGAGCAACACATTAGTTAAAACAAAGCCAATTATACTAAATATTATTTTTACTTTATAAATATGCTGTGGTGTGTCTTTTTAATTTTCTTACTTTACCGACACAAGGAGGAGGAAAAGAAAGCATTTTAAAAACACAATTGAGAATGGGACTATTAAAGGACTAAATTATATAATTTTTGTTATACTAGAGACCTGTATGTGCCTGCATATGAACTTGAAATTGAACCAGAGAATGGTGTTAGCAAAGGAGGAAAAAAAAATAACGAAGTCAGCAATTTTTTTTTTTGTGATTAGGAAAGAAGGGTATAAAATTTATAAGATAAATGTATTTGCCACGCTTAAATATGCCAGGAACAATTTTGGTGGATGAATCCACCTTTGTCTTCTTTTTAAGAAGAGGTTAAAATTTGAGAGAGATACACAGGATAGATGTTTATGTGAGGTTTTTGGGAGGTAAAATCTATCACTTAAAATAAATTGGAACTCTAATTGGGTGGGACCTATCACTTACCAAGTATAAAAAGGAGTGAGAAAACCACCCTTCGCTTTTTTTCAGTGCAATTGAATGTCAAATATCTTGTGCTGAAGTGAAACTATTATAGTCAAATTAATGCTACACATGTCAAATCACCATTTTTCTCAGCAACAGTAATTGCTTAGATTGTTCAAAACTAGTTTTGGTTGTGATGGCACATTTGAGATCCATTCTTAAGTAATGAAAAAAGCGGTAGGAATTCCACCCATTTATAACTAACATCCATTTCTTCATGATTGAATAAAAACATAATAATCACATCTTCTGTTTGCATATTACAGTACAATTTACAAAATGTTTTCACTTGCAACACCTCCAGTGATCCTCAGTTATGTCTGGTTCTGGTTGTAAATAGAAATGGTAACAATGGCCATGACTCCAGCAATGTGGTTCTTTTTATAGGGGCCAGAAATGTTCCCCACCTTGCCTAACAACATTTCGGGAGCATCTTCCTATGAAACAGACACTGGCAAGTTAGTATTTTCGAGTGTAGGAACTTGTAGAAAAGGGAAATCAAAATGTGTTCCATAGCAATTAGCCCTGCATCACCCTGAACTAGTTGTGACACCACATTCCCGGTCCCAAGAGTTTTAGACAATTCTAGTGAAGAAGGTGAGGAATGGGCACCGGGAATAAGAACTAGAACATATTTGGAATCATTTACTTTCTCAGTAAAGGGCTTTTAAAAATAATTGATTTACTAGAAGAAATGGGGGAAAGAGAGAGGTTTTTCACACCTGTTTTCACACTTCTGAGGTGATAAGTCCAGCCCTCACAAAGTAAAATGGCAGGTTTCACACTAAACCCACCCAGGCATATTCCTATAGTCTCCTATCTCATACATTCTTCAATAATAAAAAGGCAACGAGATCTCTTCCTCAAATGAATGGCAGAGAGAGGTCTCTGCTCTGCCGTCCCCTAGAAGATGTGTATACCATCTTCTCATCATGGCCTGAACTTCTGGCCACCACTGCTGGGTCGCCAATGACTTTGACTTTAGATCAACAATCTTCTTCCAGCTCTTCTTGATGTTAGTATTCAGTGAATTAGGCAAATGATTTCATGAATTTTACCAACTGGGTTCACACAAAGTTTCTACAGGTCTTGAATTCTCTTTATCATCATTTCTATTTTGCTTTAATCACTCATTAACATGGACATAATTTATTTCTCACCATCTTCCTCCTCTTCAAATGGCCTATTTGTTCACAGTCTGGAGTCACAGAAAGCTATAAGTGGAGTGAACCTCAGGAATCATATAGGGCAATACCTAAAACCTGACTAATAGTGCTCTTGATTTACCAACCCCAAATCTGTTCTCCATTATTTTCCCAGGTCAGGAAATATCGTCTTTGTCCATACAGATATTGAAAAGGAAAATTCTGAGAAATTATCCTTGATTCCTATTTCCTTCACCACTCTGTGTCAAGTCATCAGTAAAACTTATTTTCTTATTTTTCTGAATCTATCCAATTCTTTTCCAAGAGCTAGTCATCATCTCTTGCCTTGATTTGCTTAGGGCCTGAAATTCGCCCTTCAGACACATTTCCCCGTATTGTTTCTTACATGGCATTTTCTAAGACTTTGTTTCTGGATTTGCCTCCGCTATGATTCTTTGGCTTGGCTACCCTTTACCAGGATGTCAGTTACAAGAGAGTGGAGACATTGAGTGTACAGGGCATGCATGGGCACTCAATGCATATTTTTTGAGTAAATGAATCTTCTACTTTATAGACTAGAAATAATATGGATCCCAAAGAAGTTAACCAAATTTTTTAGGCTCACAAGAGTACTTAGTAAATCTACAACTGGAATTTGGGACTCTTGCCTCTCAGTCTACAGCTCTTTTCAGTGCACCATATTGGTGCCACTATTGTCATCACTGTGTGAGATTGTATTAGACAGATGTAGAAATGCAGTCCTCATAGCTCCTGGCACACACCATGGCATACAAGGTGAGGCTGTCTGGAAGGTGAGTATAAGATCAGCAACTAAGTGGTTGGCTAAAGTTCAAGATAGACCAGTTGCGCCAAATTCTACTCTTTGGGAAAGTTTTACCAGACCATCAAATGTAGGTAAGTAGCTTAAAGACCACTACAAACTGTAACCTTGTAGGTGATCATCCAGTGGGCTTTAGTTGTAACGTTAGCCTCCCTTCCTCCCTTCCTTCTTTCCTGTGTTTCCCAGACTGGAGTGCAGTGGCCATGCAGAGGCATTCGTGTTACATTATAGCTTGAACTCCTGGACTCAAGCCTTCCTCCCATGTCAGCCTCCTGGGTAACCAGGACTACAGCACGTGCAACTGTGCCTGGCCATTGAAGTTCTAATGTGTCTCTGTACAGTATGTTTCCACCTTTCAAGGTTTATCTTTCTCTGATACTTGTGGTTTGAATCCATTTTCCCCAGCCTCTTCTGAGACATTGCTTCCTCACACAAATGTGACCTCCTTCCTAGGCCCCTGGATTCCTCTCTTTGTTGCTGTCATTGAGTGGTATAGTGCATGGGCATTAGAATCCATAGACCTCAGTTGAATTCAGACTCTCTCCCACTGTAACAGATTTTTGACAGTGGACAAATTACTTCATTTCTCTGAACCTTGAATTCCTTTGCACATAAATGGGGATAAAGAATGGTAATTGTGTAGATTAAATGATAAAACATATGTAAAGAATTTCCTGATATGTAATATGCACTAAACAATAGCTATAAATATTATTATAAAAATAATCAGATTTCCCTTATCTGAAAAAAAGCATAGGCAGAAATGAAAACAACCCCAAACTTCTCTTCACTCTACTATCTCTAAATAACCTTTTTTTTTTTTTCTTTGCCCATTAATTATCTTCACAGGCAAAATTCTTTTTTTTTTTTTTTTATAATTTTATTGAATCATAATTCTGTACATTGGTGCAATCATAGGGCACGATTCATATACATTCAGAAATGTTTTGATCGTACTGTTACAGTTAGCCTTCATGGCATTTTCTTGATCAC